>SJYV01037468.1:17041-51471 GCA_006410875.1 Neotragus pygmaeus | reverse complement strand
AGAAAGCTGAGCACCGAAGAATTGATGCTTTTGAACTGTGGTGTTGGAGAAGACTCCTGAGAGTCCCTTGGACTGCAAGGAGATCCAACCAGTCCATCCTAAAGGAGATCAGTCCTGGGTATTCATTGGAATGAGTGATGTTGAAGCTGAAACTCCAATACTTTGGCCACCTGATGCAAAAAAACTGACTCCTTGGAAAAGACCCTGATGCTGGGAAAGATTGAAGGTGGGAGGAGAAGGGGACGACAGATGATGAGATGGTTGGATGGCATCACCGACTCAATGGACCTGAGTTTAGGTAAACTCTGGGAGTCGGTGATGGACAGGGAGGCCTGGTGTGCTGCAGTCCATGGGGTCACAAAGAGTTGGATATGACTGAGTAACTAAACTGAACTCAACCCCACTTTTCCAGTCTAATTATCCTGGACGATGGTGATGCAGGGACCCCAGCCATTTCTCATAGCAGATCCTTCCAAAACTACAGTAGTCACCCTGAGTCCCCTTTAATGAGACAGGGTGAGAGCTCCATGACCCCAAATAGGTAGGGTCTATGAACCCTTGTCAGCCTGAAGAAATTATGAAAGACAAACTTTTACCTTTCATCTTTCCAGTAAAAATTTTTTTGGGGGGATTACATCTCTCAGGAGGAATTTGAGGCAGGAAGTAGATGGGCCCCTCATCTGCAGAGTAAAGCAATTGGAGATTCATTCCCTGTGGACTGAAACTCAGTCTGGGCCCTGCCCAGACCACGTATTCCTCATTCTTAAAGTCGGGAGACCTCCTTGACCACATATGCACAGAAAAGCTCCTTGGAGGTCAAAGAGGAGTTATGTCAAGTGATGTTCTACCCATAAGCCTTTCTAGTAGAATCCATCTTAGCTAAAAGATGAGTGAACACACAGGGAATGTCCTGAGATTTACCAAATATGGACTGTGAACTAGGCAAATCAAAAGGATTGGCCAAAGGGAAGCAAGAAGAAAGGCTGCATAAAGTAATTCAAACTGCCATGAGCATGTGACTCAGCCACTCTCTCTCTCTGAGCCTGCCTCTGTGTCTATTCACATGTACTGTTCTCTTTTTTCCTCTTAATAAATATTGTACTTGCTTCACTACTTTCTGTCTTTGTGGGAATTCTTTTCTGCATAGCCGAAGGGCCAAGACCCTTGTCACTGACCACTGGTCTAGTGGCTAGGATCTGGTGCTTTCACCACTGTGACGCAGCCACAATCTCTGGCTAGGAACCCAAGCCCCACTCCAGGCCATTGCAGGCCAAGGCTACCTGAGATCAGACCCAGGGAAGAGCCTTTGGAAAGGAGCTTCTGACAACATGGATGGGAATTCTGGGATTCTGGGTAAACAGAGCATGTGCTAGAATCTCAGTAGGCCCCAGCCAGGCCTACTGAATCAGTCTGCATTTCAGCAAGATGCTCAGGTGACCTGGGAGTGTGTTGAAGTTCGAGCAGCACTACTGGCAGGAAGCAATCTCAGAGCTTGCAGAATGCAGAGGGAAGCTCTCTCCTCCCACCTCTCCTTCGCTGTGCCTCATTTTCCCCACAGCTTTCAAGAGGCTGCCAGCCTTGGCTCCACTGGAGACCTCTCTACAGAGCTTTAAAATGGGACACGTGGACCCCACTGCAGAGCTCTGGATTGAAATGGTCCAGGGAGGGACCCGGAAATCAGGTATCGCTAACAAAGCTCCACAGGTGATACTGACATGCACAACACCCAAACGTGGCCTCCTTCAGAACTGCCCAGTGGCAGAGTAAACGCACCCAAATTTGCATCCTTGAGGGCTCTGGAGCAAGTCTGCTCACATAAGCAGTCAAGTATCTGTGTGTGCGTGCGGGCTCTCACTTCAGTTGTGTCTGACTCTTTGTGACTCTGTGGATTATAGTCTGCCAGGCTCTTCTATTCATGGGATTCTCCAGAATAGTGGAGTGGATTGCCATGCCCTCCTCCAGGGGATCTTCTTGACCCCAGGGATATAACTTGCATCTCTTACATCTCCTGCAATCGGCAGGTGGATTCTTTACCACTAGTGCCACTTGGGAAGCCCTCAAATCTCTGTAAAATTGTAGAGTCCTGTCCCACAAACTCCCAGAAATTGATGCCATATGTGAAAACAGTAGCTCTTTGAAAAACTAAAGCTTTCTTAATTTGGTCACTGCTATCTAGTCCTGCTGTGCTTGGCAGTTTGCTAGCTCAGCTGATTCATCTGAGTAACTGAAATATGGAAGGAATACTTGGAGTAGGTTGTCATTCCCACCTCCAGGGGATCTCCCCAACCCAGGGATCAAACCCTGGTCTCCCACATTGCAGATGGATTCTTTACCATCTGAGCCACCAGGGGAGCCCACTGAATTCATAGATTTACTAAATCATTAACTGTTCTAATAAAAGTACCCATGTTAAACATCTTGATAGAGTTGGTCCTCTCCAGTCATTTGTTAATAAACAGATATCTATTGAGTCCCTACTGTGTGCCAGATCTAATGGGGCTGCAAAGATGCTTCGTCACAACAGACTCTATCTTCAGGATTCCACCACCCCATGGGAACCAGCAAGGGCCTAGAATTCAGAGCAGCCGAGTCCTATCGGTCCTTCAGTTTCTGAATCTGTAAAAAGTGAAATAAAATCTAAAATCTTTATGACACGTGCTTAGGGTGTCTGAAAGCACCATCACTTTTTTATATTATGGGTAGCATTTTCTTAACCTTAAAAAATAAACTTGATGTATAAATCTAGCTCCCTCAGGCCACCCAGCTGCTCCTGAAAAAAAGTCTTCTGGATGAGGCAAAATGTAACTATAAATCATAGAGAGTCCAACTAGGTAACTTTCTCCTCACTGTTTTGCACTGTGTATTTGCATAATAATTGACTGTTTTATTATGCCAATCATGAATACTGAAAAGGAAGAATTAGGATACTTCATTTTCTTCTAGAACATGTGTGTGGGGGGATGGGGGTGGCAAGTGAGTGTGCGCCTGTGCCCCTGTTGCATTCTCTTGCCTGTTAGGGACCAGGGAAAGGCAGGAGAGGAGAAGAGAGAGAAGGGGCAAAGGGCCCAGCTACAGCATGGTGCATCACCACGAGCTCTTGGACATCTCTCCTTCAGACTGTGTCCTGGTATTTGAATAATTAACTGGCAAGCGTAGCTGGCAAAATGTATTTCTGCAAAACAGTTTAGTGCAAACTTATAGCAGAGAATCAAAAAGACAGTGAGAGAGATACAGAGAAATATAAGAGAAAAGATAACTTTGAAAGGCAGCTTGAAGGGAGAGCCCAAGGGCTGGTAAGACCAGAAAAGCAGTTGTCAGAGGCCTGCCCACCCCACACACTGGAGAGAAGCTTTATTTTCTCCAGGAGCGGCCTGGGTTGCCCTCGACAGAACTGACAGACCTTCTGCAGAGAGAAAAACCAAGTCCCATTTTAAGAACAAATCAATCTGACAGCACCTGAGCCATTCTGTTTTATCAGGTTGAGTCTTGGCGTGGCTACCTTAGGAGCAGTTGAACAGATAGATGTCAGGCTGCCTGCCACAGCCGAAAAGGCCCCCAACAGAACACGTGGCAGGCTCTGGGTGCAGGTGGGCACCCCTGCATAGCTGGCACACTGGCTCACCAACCCACCCTCTGTCACCAGGTGGCAGGGGCTTGGCAGGCGACTTTCTGGCTCCAGTGTGCAATCCTTCACCACAAACCTGCTGCCCACACTTCATTCTGGGGATGCAGACAGCCGTTTGGCCCATGAGATGGTCAGTTCCAGCCTGCCATTGCCTGTCTTTCCATGCTCATCATGCTGAGAGGCAGAGCTGACCTTTAGCAGTCAGCACCATCATGGTGGGTGAAACGGGTCCTTGAAGCCAATGGGACGTGAGTAAAAGGCCCAACTCCCTTCTCTTCCCGTTTCTGGGCACTGGCCTGCTGGGCCCATCTCCCTGGAAAATTTCCTTTGTGACTTCACCACACCAAGGAAAGAATAATGGCATGTTTCCCCAAGTAACTCCTTTGTGACAAGATAATACATCAGGAAGGATGGAGAGAGATGGAAGGGCAGGAGGGAAGCTTTGCAGCTGACACCGACAGTAGCTGTTTCCCCATCTTTGGGGGCTACAGAGGTAAATGAAGATTTGTATGGTCCTGTTGAGTGCTGGGGGAGCAGCTGGGGCAGGCGGGCAGAGAGCTGGGAGCCTGGTGGTGATGCAGACTCACAGAGCTTGCTAAGCCAGTGTGTTGCAGAAAAAGGTGACAGCAAAGGGAAGTGGGAAGTGAATGACTAACAGGGAAGGAATCGTGAAATAGAACCTGTCAAGGTTTGGAAAGTCGGTGTAACAGTTCCAGGTGGGAGAGGGAGCAAGCCTGTTATTAGGACTGACAGGCCCAGAGGTCTCATGCTTCCGAGGCAGCACTGCCCTGCCCCCACCTGAAGCCCAGAACAAGCAGCCCTGCGTCAGGAGTGACCCACCCAGGAACAAAGTGCTTTAGACAGAGATGCTGATGGATACTGCCAGGGCAGGAGCTGAAGAGGCTGAGATAATGGAATGCATGCAAAACAAAAGGATCAGAAGATTCATTGCAAAGAAAACGCAACAACATCAGAGCAGAAAATTTAGACTATTAGGAAAATCCAAGGTATTCTAAATCCATGGTACTCTCCCTCCCTAAAGCAGGTATTTTCATCTTGCGTGTGTTTTCTAGCTTGGCTCAGATTTTTACAAAATTTTCAGTCCACCCAGAATTTCATATGACTTTTTAAATTTTTCTTCATGTTATAAATATTTTCTTGATACCCTTATCAGAGATAATTGCTATAGTAGATTCTACCTAAGGATATATTTGGAGAAGGCAATGGCACCCCACTCCAGTACTCTTGTCTGGAAAATCCCATGGATGGAGGAGCCTGTAGGCTGCAGTCCATGGGGTTGCGAAGAGTCAGACACGACTGGGTGACTTCACTTTCACTTTTCACTTTCCTGCATTGGAAAAGGAAATGGCAACCCACTCCAGTGTTCTTGCCAGGAGAATGCCAGAGACGGGGGAGCCTGGTGGGCTGCCGTCTATGGGGTTGCGCAGAGTCAGACNCAGACACGACTGGGTGACTTCACTTTCACTTTTCACTTTCCTGCATTGGAAAAGGAAATGGCAACCCACTCCAGTGTTCTTGCCAGGAGAATGCCAGAGACGGGGGAGCCTGGTGGGCTGCCGTCTATGGGGTTGCGCAGAGTCAGACACAACTGAAGCAACTTAGCAGCAGCAGCAAGGATATATTGTCACTTAATGAAATACATCTCTTTTCTGTAAGTAGATTGCTTTCTTTTTAAAAATAGCTTTATTGAGGGATTTCCCTGGTGGCACAGTGGATAAGAATCCACCTGCCAATGCAGGGGACAAGAGTTCGATCCCTGGTCTGGGAACATTCCACATGCCAAGAAGCACCTGAGCCCCCGCACCACAACTACTGAAGCCCTCGCAGCCTAGAGCCTGCGCCCTGCAGCTGCTGGAGCCTGTGCGCCTGGAGCCTGCGCTCCACAAGAGAGGCCAGTGCATGGGAAGCCTGTGCACTGCAGTGAGGAGTAGCCCCACTAGCCACAACTAGAGAAAAGCCCTGCAAAGCAGTGAAGATCTGGCGCAGCCACAAATAAAGAAAAGTTGTATTTAAAAAAAGATACTGAAGAGGAACTTACTNGTGCATGGGAAGCCTGTGCACTGCAGTGAGGAGTAGCCCCACTAGCCACAACTAGAGAAAAGCCCTGCAAAGCAGTGAAGATCTGGCGCAGCCACAAATAAAGAAAAGTTGTATTTAAAAAAAGATACTGAAGAGGAACTTACTATATGCTATGCTATGCTAAGTCACTTCAGTCGTGTCCGACTCTGTGCGACCCCACAGACGGCAGCCCACTGGGCTCCGTCATCCCTGGGATTCTCCAGGCAAGAACACTGGAGTGGGTTGCCATTTCCTTCTCCAATGCATGAAAGTGAAAAGTGAAAGCGAAGTTGCTCAGTCGTGTCTGACTCAGCGACCCCATGGACTGCAGCCTACCAGGCTCCTCCATCCATGGGATTTTCCAGGCAAGAGTACTGGAGTGGGATGCCATTGCCTTCTCTGGGCACTTACTATAAAAAATAGCTTTATTGAGCTATAATTGGTATACAATAAATTGTACAGATTTTAAGTGTACAATTCAGTAAGCTATGTACATATATATGTATATAATTTTTAGGAAAATACAGTACTATCATATATATACTATATATGTATTAATAACTTACTGAATAGTATACTTTATATATGCAGAAATAAAATTTATATTTTATTTAAGGTGGGACAAGAATATTTTTGCATATAACTCCCTCTCTGTGCTTGCCTCCTCCGTCTCCCACCTTATGTGCACTGTGCATCTACAGTACATTGTTTACCATCTGAGCCGCCAGAGAAGCCCACACATTAACCAGGGTTCCTCAGAGATGGGAGAGCCTGATTTATCATAAATACCTTTCAGCTCTGTAGGGAGTCATGGTAACGCTTGCTTCTTTATGGGCTTCAATAGCAACCCACTCCAGTATTCTTACTGAGAGAATCCTGTGGACAGAGGAGCCTGGAGGGCTGCTGTCCATAGGGTCGCACAAAGTCGGACACAACTGAAGCGACTTAGCATGCGTGCATGCATTGGAGAAGGAAATGGCAACCCACTGCAGTGTTCTTGCCTGGAGAATTCCAGGGACAGGGGAGCCTGGTGGGCTGCTGTCTATAGGGTCGCACAGAGTTGGACAAGACTGAAGCGACTTAGCAGCAGCAGCAGGACTATGTATCCTTGCTGAACTTTATATAAAATATCAATATGACATTGTGACATACCGTCCTTTGTCTCAAATATATATCTGCCTGTGCCTTCCACTTCTAACTGGTGTAACAGCTCTCAGAGCTTTCTGAGAGTCTGTTTCCTCATTTTAAAATCCTCAGCTTGGCTGGAATAAAATCCATCCTCCTTTTCCTTCTTAGTGTGATTATACTCTCTCTTCACTTCTTCCTTATTTATTTTGTTGTGATAAAACATACAAAAATTTATCAATTTAACTACTTTTGAAGGTATAGTTCAATAACATCAAGGGCGTTCACCCGCAGGTTAATTTTGTAATTATTGACTAACTGATTCTAAAGTTTGTGTGAACAGATAAAAGACCAAGAATAGCCAACATTGTATTCAAGGAGAAAAATAAAGTCAAGGACCAACACTACTTGACTTTGACTTACTATAAAACTATGATAATTAAGACAGTGTGTTTTGGTGAAAGAATAGACAAATAGATCAATGGAACAAAACAGAGAGCCCAGAAATAGACCCAATACAATGTAGAAAAGATAGTCTTTTCAACAAATGGTGCTGGGATAACTAAATATCCACACGCAAAAAATGAAGCTAGATGGAGACCTTACATCTTTCACCAAAATTAACTCCAAATAGGTCAGAGACCTAAAAGCAAAATGCAAGCCTATGAAACTCCTAAAAGTAACTCAGGAGAAAACCTCAATGTCTTGGGGCATGGTGATGGTTTTAAATACAATACCAAAAGTATAACCCATGAAAGAAATCATTGGTAAGCTCGACTCTTTAAAAGTAAAAGCTTATGTTCTGCAAAAGACACTTTTAAGAGATTGAGAAGCAATATATATATCACGTCTGCCCCAAATATTCCTCTTTAAAATATGCAGAGTACTGTTCTTATGACTTGTTATGGAGATTACATGAGAGAAAGTAAGAAAGTGCTGTGTAGTATATTAACCATTTTCAGGGAATTTGGACTGCATTTGGCTTTTCTCCAAGGAATCTGCTCATGCTTTCCTGTGTCTCTTAGAAAAACTGATCTGATAACTCAAAACAGGAAAAAAAATGTTTAAATATTAATCCTCCTAAGTTTAGAAAGCTCTTTCTAGCCTTTTCCCATGCATATATCTTATACCTATAGATGAGCTATGGTTAATATCAAAACAAATCTTTTTTCTCCCTAAGAAACAGTGGGTAAAGGAGAGGCAGATTCAAGATAGACATAGAAGGGTAAAACTGAGGACATCATTTAGGCTGTTAAATATCAAGGAGTATATATGTCAAGTGAGAAAAGCAGAGGGTAGGGTAAGGCCTATGGAGTCTCAGTATGTAGATGTTCGGTTGCCCTAACACCATTTATTTAAAAGACTATTCTTTCACCAAACGCTTCTTTTTTTTCATGCTGTCTTAATTATCATAGTTTTATAAACAGTCAAATTCAAATAGTGCTGGTCTTTGACTTTACTCTTTTCCTTGAATACAGCATTGGCTATTCTCAGTCTTTTATCTCTTCATACAAACTTTAGAATCAGTTTGTCAGTATTTTAAAAATTAACTTGCTGATAAATGCACTTGATATCACTGAACTGTACTTTCAAAAAATGGTTAAATCGGTAAATTATCTTATGTGTGTTTTACACAACAAAATAAATAAGAAAAGAAGGAAGAAATCAAGAGAGAGTACAGGGGAGAAAAAGTTTTCTTGACCTTTTAGGTTCTGAAAATTAAACTGACAAAGACAGATTAACAGGGAAAAGCACACAGTTTATTTAATATCAGCTTTATGTGGCATGAGAGGCTTCATAAGGAAATGAATACCCATTTCAAGGAAGAAAGTTTGTCTGGGGAGGTCAGAGTGACACTCTTGCTTTGGCTTTTTTCTCAAAGTCTTTCAGATTAAAATATTTATTATGCCAAGGTGCTATATTTGGGGGTAGCCTATCCTGGTCCCCATCAAGGGCAAGTGAAAGAAACAGGAAGGAAGAAAAAAAGAAAAGGCAGGAAGAAAAGAAGGAAAAAAGAAGGTAGGCAAACATCTGCTTTCCATCCAGCACCAAAACTTGGTGTTATAAAGATCTACTAAAAAATAAACAAGCCCATCTTCAGCCCCAGAACTGTGAATTCTCAACTGAATAAAGAAGTGTTTCACTTCATTTGCATATTAATATAATGCAAATACCAGAATGGCAGAAAGGGAATGGCAGGGAAAAATGCCACCAGCAGTGAACACTTGGTTAAAAAGTTGAACACAGCATGTCAGTGTGAAGGGCGTGCGGGAGAACAGATGAGAAGACATAAGGTCTGATAAAACACAGCGTTAGTTTATTCCAAAGACCTAAGGACAGACAGAAATGTTACAACAGCCACCCGGCAATGGGCTAAGTGGCTGTGATGACAGACATGTCTTTGTTTAAAGTTCTGTTGAGTTGGTGTCGAGACCTTTGATGTGAAGGCAGGGGAAGCACAGATGCCGTCATGTCCAGGCTTCACAGAAAGGAGAGTTGGAGGAGATTCAGCTTTTCACACCATGCCCTGGATGACCCAGCTGCAAAAGGAAACCGTCCTTACAAACCCACACTACACGAGCGGTTTGTTTGTGCAGACAGTTTTATTGAAGACTGGAGTGTTACTTAGATTTCATTTTTCCTTTAAAGGGAAAACAGTTTTGTTTGGAATGGCTGAGTAGGAACAAAGACTTCACTATTAGATACTCAGAGCATTGTCTGTAGATGCTGTCTGCTGGGCTTACATTAATTAATATGAATTAATTAACATGTGAATACATATGCTCTGTGTTTCCCAGCCTCTCTCTTTCCCAGCAGCCACCTCCTGGTCATGAGCTGGACCTGTCTCTCATCCATCCCTCCCAGTCCTGCTCATAGTTCTCATGGTTCAATCTATTAGGTGCTCACTAAAAACTTAGAGTAGACTGTGGAGTAACAGGATGGAGGCCAGCTGAAAATATCCTTTGAAGAAGGGATCAGAACTGGGCAAGGGTCTCTGCTGTGAGCAGTAGCCTGGAGAAGGCAGTGGCACCCCAGTCCAGTATTCCTGCCTGGAAAATCCCATGGATGGAGGAGCCTGGTGGGCTGCAGTCCATGAGGTTGCTAAGAGTCAGACACGACTGAGTGACTTCACTTTCACTTTTCACTTTCATGCATTGGAGAAGGAAATGGCAACCTACTCCAGTGTTCTTGCCTGGAGAATCCCAGGGACGGGGGAGCCTGGTGGGCTGCCGTCTATGGGGTCGCACAGAGTCAGACACGACTGAAGTGACTTAGCAGCAGCAGCCTGGAGAGCTAGTGAAAAAGCACTCAGAGACCTTACCTGGCCCCATGGGAGGGGGTGCGTAGACCCATTAGCCGTGTCCACCTGGGACAAGTGAAAGGGGCCTGGTAAAACTGGAGCTGTGCACTTGCAGTTTTGCACGTATTTGTATTTTTGAGCCAGTTCCCTCTCTCTCTAGATGCTCACCTTTCAGGGTTAGTCCCATCCAGTTCATTCTCTTCTGGGGTCTAATTCTATGCCAAGTGGGTGTACTAGTTTCCCAAAGCTGTCCTCACAAATTACTGTAAACTGAGTGGCTTAAAACAACAGCAATTTATTCTGTCAGCATTCTGGAGGCTAGAAATCTAAAATCAGGTGTTGACAGGATTGGTTTCTTTGGAGGCTTTGAGGAGAGAGTGGGTTCCACGCCTGTCTCCCAGCTGCTGGCATTGCTGGCAATGGCTGGCATTCCTTGGCTTGTAGCTGTCTCTCTCCACTTTGGCCTTTGTCATCACACAGACTTCATCCCTTGTAACATCACAGCATGTTTTTATAAGGACACCAGTCATGTTGGATTAAGGGCCCACCCTGCTCCAGGGTGACCTTAATGAATTACATCTGCAATGATTCTATCTTCAAATAAGGTCACATTCTGAGATATAATTCAATCCACAATAAGACTAACATTGAAGTTTTACTGAAGCATTAAGCTGCTGCTGCTAAGTTGCTTCAGTCATGTCCGACTCTGTGTGACTCCATAGACGGCAACCCACCAGGCTCCCCCATCTCTGGGATTCTCCACGGTGCTAAGGCAGTATTGCTTTGGAATCCATCTCATCTGTTTTTATTTTTTTAAAAAATACAAGGACAATAGGGAGGAGGGAAATACATGATTTTAATCTGAGGAACTATACCCTGGGTTTAAATATCTTCTCTTTTTAAAGGACTTTTCATTCCATAAGTTCATTGTTTCTTACGACAACTTAGGGCAGAGTTTTCTCCAGACCCCTAGGCTCTGGAATTCAGCCGTGCATGGTGAGAAGGCATTCTAAAATTCCCTCTGCTTCCTTTGTCCATAGCTGGTGCCATGGCTGAAATCCCATAGAGAATTCCCATACTGTCCTCAGTATATTAACATGGGAAAGCATACATGAAACTAAATTTTTCTATGAATCCGAACAGACCTGGTATAGAGTTCATTCATGAGGAATGGGCCCAGAAGTTCCTTTAAGGCTCTAATAAATCTAAAATATTACTTTTCTGAGCCTCAGTTTAAAAAAGCGAAGTGAAGTGAAGTGGCTCAGTTGTGTCCGACTCTTTGTGACCCCATGGACTGTAGCCTACAAGGTTCCTCCACCCATGGAATTTTCCAGGCAAGAGTACTGGCGTGGGTTGCCATTTCCTTCTCCAGAGTATCTCCCCGAACCAGGGATCAAACCAGGTCTCACGCATTGCAGGCAAACACTTGAGCATCTGAGCCACCTGGGAAGCCCCTTTACCATCTAAGCCTCAGTTTATCCATCTGCAAAATGGAGAGTTTGACCTCTAAAGGAAACTTTAGGCTTCTTTCCCCTCTCCCCTCAAGTTAAAGCTCTCTGTGGTCAGGGTAAAGGCTTTCTTTGGTCACTGCTTCTAGGTGAAGCTTTCACTAGGTCTAGTTAAGTGGACAAGGGTAGTAGGTAGTACCCAAAGGTAGTAGGTAGTTTTCACTTCTATCTGTAAAGATGGTTTAACATCAATCAAGCTACTGGGATGGACTGGGTGGGTATATTTGTGACACTTCAGATGATAACACATTGACAGTCCTTGCTAGGAACTGAACTGTGTCCCCCGCCAAAATTCATAGACTGAATGCCTAAGCCCCACCATCATGGCTGTATTTGGAGCCGGGCCTCTCAGGAAGTAATTAAGGTTAAATGGAGTCATAAGGCTGGAGCCCTGATCCGATTCTGTTGTTGTCGTTTAGTTGCTACGTTGAGTCTGACTCCCTGTGACTCCATGAACAGCAGCACACCAGACTCCCCTGTCCTTAACTGTCTCCTGGAGTTTAGATTCATGTCCATCAAGTCAGTGATGCCATCCAACCATCTCTTCCTCTGCTGCCACCTTCTCCCCTTTTCCTAAAACTTTCCCAGCATCAAGGTCTTTTCCAATAAATCAGCCCTTCCCATCAGGTGGCCAAGGTACTAGAGCTTCAGCTTCAGCATCAGTCCTTCCAATGAATATTTGGGATTGATTTTCTTTAGGATTGATTGATCTCCTCACAGTCTAAGGGACTCTCAAGAGTCTCCTCCAGCACCATAACTCAAAAGCATCAATTCTTCGGTGCTTAGTCTTCCTCATGACCCACTCTCATGCCTGTACCTGACTGCTGAAGAAGCCATGCTGCTGCTGCTAAGTCACTTCAGTTCAGCTCAGGCGCTCAGTCGTGTCTGACTCTTTGCGACGCCATGAATCGCAGCACACCAGGCCTCCCTGTCCATCACCAACTCCCAGAGTCCACTCAGACTCACGTCCATCGAGTCAGTGATGCCATCCAGCCATTTCATCCTCTGTTGTCCCCTTCTCCTCCTGCCCATGATCCCTCCCAGCATCAGAGTCTTTTCTAATGAGTCGACTCTTTGCATGAGGTGGCCAAAGTACTGGAGTTTCAGCTTTAGCATCATTAAGTCACTTCAGTCGTGTCCGACTCTGTGCAACCCCATAGACAGCAGCCCACCAGGCTCCCCCGTCCCTGGGGTTCTCCAGGCAAGAACGCTGGAGTGGGTTGCCATTTCCCTCTCCGATGTGTGAAAGTGAAAAGTGAAAGTGAAGTCGCTCATGTCCGACTCTTCGTGACCCCATGGACTGCAGCCCACCAGGCTCCTCCGTCCATGGGATTTTCAAGGCAAGAGTACTGGAGTGGGTTGCCATTGCCTTCTCCGAAGAAGCCATAGCTTTGACTATATGGACCTTTGTTGTATAACATTACTGTCCTTATAAGAGACACCAGAGAGTTCATCTACTCTTTGACACCTGGAACACAGCAAGAAGGCAGTCATCTGCAAACAAGGAAGAGAACCACTGAACCTTCCAGTATTTTGATCTTAGTCTTCCTAGCATCTAGAGCTGAGAGAAATACATGAATGTTGTTTAAGTCACCCAGTCCAAAGTATTTTGTTATGTCAGCCTGAGAAGACCAAGACAGCCCCCTATTTGGTTCTAGGCAGGACCACCTACTGGAGCAAAGACTCCTTCCCCAGCCTTTCATGGATCAAAAGTGATCATGACTGGTGGAGCAGGACTCTTGTGGGGCATGACTGGTCATGATTATGGTCACAGAGGACTGTGCTGTTTTGATCCTGAGGAATTTACTCACTTCCATGAGTAAGTCAGGGGCTCGGTGTACCATCCTGCCCTTGAGCAGTCTTTGTCCACAGGCTTGGTAAGAAGGAGCCTGTTTGGAAGAAACATCCTCAGTGCATCTCTGGGTTGCCCGCCAGCTATCAGAAAAGCGCTTGAAGACCTTTAATCCCTTCCCAGCACTAGTTCCCTCCAGGCCTCTGGCAGCAGCATGTGCGGGGCCCAGAGAACACCTCTTTTCCTTCTGTNCTGTGTCCCCCGCCAAAATTCATAGACTGAATGCCTAAGCCCCACCATCATGGCTGTATTTGGAGCCGGGCCTCTCAGGAAGTAATTAAGGTTAAATGGAGTCATAAGGCTGGAGCCCTGATCCGATTCTGTTGTTGTCGTTTAGTTGCTACGTTGAGTCTGACTCCCTGTGACTCCATGAACAGCAGCACACCAGACTCCCCTGTCCTTAACTGTCTCCTGGAGTTTAGATTCATGTCCATCAAGTCAGTGATGCCATCCAACCATCTCTTCCTCTGCTGCCACCTTCTCCCCTTTTCCTAAAACTTTCCCAGCATCAAGGTCTTTTCCAATAAATCAGCCCTTCCCATCAGGTGGCCAAGGTACTAGAGCTTCAGCTTCAGCATCAGTCCTTCCAATGAATATTTGGGATTGATTTTCTTTAGGATTGATTGATCTCCTCACAGTCTAAGGGACTCTCAAGAGTCTCCTCCAGCACCATAACTCAAAAGCATCAATTCTTCGGTGCTTAGTCTTCCTCATGACCCACTCTCATGCCTGTACCTGACTGCTGAAGAAGCCATGCTGCTGCTGCTAAGTCACTTCAGTTCAGCTCAGGCGCTCAGTCGTGTCTGACTCTTTGCGACGCCATGAATCGCAGCACACCAGGCCTCCCTGTCCATCACCAACTCCCAGAGTCCACTCAGACTCACGTCCATCGAGTCAGTGATGCCATCCAGCCATTTCATCCTCTGTTGTCCCCTTCTCCTCCTGCCCATGATCCCTCCCAGCATCAGAGTCTTTTCTAATGAGTCGACTCTTCGCATGAGGTGGCCAAAGTTCTGGAGTTTCAGCTTTAGCATCATTAAGTCACTTCAGTCGTGTCCGACTCTGTGCAACCCCATAGACAGCAGCCCACCAGGCTCCCCCGTCCCTGGGGTTCTCCAGGCAAGAACGCTGGAGTGGGTTGCCATTTCCTTCTCCGATGTGTGAAAGTGAAAAGTGAAAGTGAAGTCGCTCATGTCCGACTCTTCGTGACCCCATGGACTGCAGCCCACCAGGCTCCTCCGTCCATGGGATTTTCAAGGCAAGAGTACTGGAGTGGGTTGCCATTGCCTTCTCCGAAGAAGCCATAGCTTTGACTATATGGACCTTTGTTGTATAACATTACTGTCCTTATAAGAGACACCAGAGAGTTCATCTACTCTTTGACACCTGGAACACAGCAAGAAGGCAGTCATCTGCAAACAAGGAAGAGAACCACTGAACCTTCCAGTATTTTGATCTTAGTCTTCCTAGCATCTAGAGCTGAGAGAAATACATGAATGTTGTTTAAGTCACCCAGTCCAAAGTATTTTGTTATGTCAGCCTGAGAAGACCAAGACAGCCCCCTATTTGGTTCTAGGCAGGACCACCTACTGGAGCGAAGACTCCTTCCCCAGCCTTTCATGGATCAAAAGTGATCATGACTGGTGGAGCAGGACTCTTGTGGGGCATGACTGGTCATGATTATGGTCACAGAGGACTGTGCTGTTTTGATCCTGAGGAATTTACTCACTTCCATGAGTAAGTCAGGGGCTCGGTGTACCATCCTGCCCTTGAGCAGTCTTTGTCCACAGGCTTGGTAAGAAGGAGCCTGTTTGGAAGAAACATCCTCAGTGCATCTCTGGGTTGCCCACCAGCTATCAGAAAAGCGCTTGAAGACCTTTAATCCCTTCCCAGCACTAGTTCCCTCCAGGCCTCTGGCAGCAGCATGTGCGGGGCCCAGAGAACACCTCTTTTCCTTCTGTTCCCTGACTATTCTCCATTCTCATCACTGTGCATTCACAGCAAACTAACAAAGGAAATCTGAAGGGGTATATGCTCAGAGGTGGCTTACTGTTAATTAAGAGTCTCAAACAAACAACAAAGAAAATTGGGTTATGTGTGCCATGGAAATTTAGCTTGATCCTCAAAGGGAAAATGGATTTCCATGTCTTATAGTTTTGGCTTGTTTTCATTTTCTTCTCAGCAGTGTCCAGGTAGTGGACTTGTCTTTTGGGTGCTGATTGTTTGATCCTATTTATGGTACAAATTTGGATTTTAAAATGTGTGTCCCTACCTTAGACAATGTGTAGTGGCACCCTTTCATTCACACATGTGACCTCCAGACCTGTACTTTTTCCTCCTACTCCCTCTCATATTGCTGATTTCTCTAAGATCATTCAAATCAAAACAGCACATTTCTCTTTACTTCCCATCTCTTTTTGTTAAGAACTGTGGAAAAAAATCAACAACTGCCTTGTAATTGGTTTGGAGAAGCCTTCGATTTCATTTTTGCATAGGAATCTCTGCCTCTCATGAACATTGTGGATTATCAATCACCTGACACAGAAGATCCTAGAAGCTGAAAATGTATGATTTGTTTTCAGAGGGAGAGGGGTGGAGTCACCTCTGTTACTCTGATCCCTCTAAGGAGAGATCTTAGGGTCAGAGCCCTTGGAGTGGATGGACAGTTCAGAATGGACATCCCAAAGAAGGAGCTCTGTGAAGGATGGTGAATGGCAAGTCACATGTCAACGAGCTTCCCCCAGCCCCTTGCCCCTCTTGGTGTCCATTGATAGATACTACGTATAAAATAGATAACTAATGAGAACCAACTGTATAGCTCAGGGAACTCTACTCAGCGCTCTGTGGTAACCTAAATGGGAAAGAAATCCAAAAAAAGACGGGATATATGTATACGTACAGCTAGTTCACTTTGCTATACAGTAGGAACTAACACAACATTGTAAAGCAAATATACTCCCAAAAGAATTAATTTAAAAAAATGTCAATCTGCTTAACCTGTGCCTCAAAGTCAAGCAGACAGGCTTCAGGAACCTTCCGGCCTTCTCATTCAAGCCCTTACCCTTGCCCTTTTATTAGTCTTTGCTCTGCGCTAAGCATAGTTCTAAGTGCTTAATCCCCTTATTTCAGTGGTTCTCAAACTGGGGTTTAAGGATCCCAGAGGGACTAGGAATATCCTGGGAGAATGTGAACATTTTATATTTTACTTCAATAAGGTAGATATACCTTAGGCCTATACTTGGCCATCTGAAGCAAAGAGCTAACTCATTGGAAAAACCACTGATACTGGGAAAGATTGACGGCAAAGGGAGAAGTCGGCAACAGAGGACGAGATGGTTTAGATGGCATCACCGACTCAACGGACACGAACCTCAGCAAACCCTGGCAGATGGTGGAGGACCGGGAAGCCTGGTGAGCTGCAGTCCATGGCGTCGCAAAGAGTTAGACATGACTCGACAACTGAACAACAACAATAATACCTTACAGATACTGTGGATTTTGTTCCAGACCACTGCAATAAAGTGGATATTGCAATAATGAAAGTCACAAGGGTTTTTTGATTTCCTAGTGTTTATAGAGATTATGTTTCCACTATCCTGCAGTCTATTAAGGGTACTACAGCATTATGTTTAGAAAACAAAGTACATGCCTTAATTAAAAAATAGTTTATTGCTAAAAAACACTAACCACCATCTGAGTCTTCAGTGAGTCATAATATCTTGCATCAAAGGTCACTGATCGTAAGTCATCATAACAAATGTAGTAATGATGAACAAGTTTGAAATATTGTAAGAATGACCAAATGTATGACACAGGGACATGAAGTGAGCAAATGCTGTCGGAAAAATCGTGCCGACTGACTTGCTCCAGGCAGGTTGCAACAAACCTTCAATTTGTTAAAAAAAAAAAAAAGGAATATCTGTGAAGTCCAATAAAACAAAGCATGTCCATGATCTTCAAACATTTATATAAATATATCTGGCTGAGTCGTCTTGATGGACATCTTATAACTAACTGAATACCCATAACTTCAGGCACTTTTTGGTCTTGGGTTCTCACATTTTGTGGGTGTCTTGAAGCGCTCTTTAATTTTCAGTGGCTATTGAGGAAAGCATGAGTCACATAGGAAGCAGTCACAAACCCTAAACAACAGAGGCTGGCAGCTGATAAAAATGAGTACAGCTGGGGGAGTGGAGTTGAGGTCAAAGAGAAGCCTGGGCTTGGGTTAGAGGGGCCACTATCCAGCTACAGACTCTGTGGCCTTGTGGGAAGGTGAGCTGCATGGAGTTAGATCTAGCTATTCAAGGGAAGTTGGAAAGGCAGAATTTATGTGAAATGTCTTAATTCTTCTATTAACAGCAATTAATTGAAAAAATGAATACTATGAGGGGCAAATGAAACATGTCAGCGGGCAACAGACAGCCTGCAGCCCTCCAGTGTACAACATTTAAGACTCAGGTTGTAGGTGAGTTGAATCATTGTACAGCATATAGTAGGCCAGCGATGCCAAGCTCCAAAGAACCACATCGAGTTGCTAGAAGTGAATGTTTCAAGAAGCTGCATTAATTTCAGCCAAATAGCATCACTTATCACATTAATCAATTTTAATTTTGTTGGCTTGCTGTTTGTTCTTTTTTTTGGTAAACTTTCCTTTGGTTTTATAGTTGTGTAAGAATGTGTTTGTCAATATTTAAGACATATCTTAAAGAATTCAAATCAACAGTGGGGATCTCTAAGATATAGTCTCAGGCTTGAGAAATGATGTCCTATCTCATCTAACATTCACACAAATCCTTGGTGGTGGTTTAGTCGCTGAGTTGTGTCTAACTCTTGTGACCCCATGGACTGTAGCCCACCAGGCTCCACTGCCCATGGGATTCTCCAGGCAAGAATACTGGAGTGGGTTGCCATCTCCTCCAGGGGATCTTCCTGACCCAGGAATCAAACTCAGGCCTCTTGCATTGCAGGCAGATTCTTTACCAACTTGAGCTACAAGGGAATACTAGCTGAGCCACCAGGGAAGCCCAAGAATACTGGAGTGGGTAGCCTATCCCTTCTCCAGATCTTCCCAACCCAGGAATCGAACCAGGGTCTCCTGCCTTGCAGGCAGATTCTTAACCAGCTGGGCTACAAGGGAAGTCATTCCTACTTTATAGATGAGAAAACTGAGACTCAAACTGGGAGAAAACTGGGACTCAAACTGGTTAAGTGATCCGCTCAAACACACAGCTAATAAAAAGCAGAGCTGGGATTTGAACACAGCTCAGGACTGATGCCAAAGCCTGTGATTTCAACCCTGACTCCCATATTAATAGCATTCGATCCCTGGGTTGGGAAGATCCCCTGAAGAGGACATGGCAACTCACTCCGGTATTCTTGCCTGGAGAAACCCATGGACAGGGGAGCCTGGTGGGCTACAGTCCAGAGGGTTGCAAAGAGTCAGACACTACCGAAGCACTTAGCAGCAGCGGCAGCAGCAGCAACAGCACGTGTGAGTGATACCATACTCTTCCCAAGTCCTCTCTTCCTGCTTTTGATCTCTTACCAGCATCTGCCAAACCAGATCCACACGACTTCATGACTTAGACAGCCAAGACATGGGGGAGGTGTTACGATTTAGACAGGTGGGATTCAGGTCTCAGAGGGACCAGGAATTCAGAAGGGCTTAGGAGAACTGTGTGATCAGAACTGTTATCAGCTCTCAGTTATGTTGTCAGTCACTTCAGTTTTTGTGAACTGCCCTGGAAATCCAAACACCATTTACAAACTTGTTTTTAGAGATAAATATCATGCAAGTTGCAATGAACGTTTGGAACCACTTCAGTGTCATCTAAGCTGCCTGCATCAGAATCAGGTGTGTGGTTGGTGAGGAATCGGCTAAGAAGGTGGCGGGTTTGCATCCCATATGGGTGGCTTAGCGTCCTCCCTTTTCTGGGTCATGCGTGGCACTTCTGGCTCCATCTGTGACAGTATGAATGAGTGCCTGGCATATGAAAGATTTAGCATGGATTCATCAGCACACCTGGGGCAGCGAGACCTGAAAGAGGTACCTGGCTAAAGACATTAAACGATGCACAGGAAAAACTGGGAAGGAGATGCAGGCAAATGTTAGCCGTGGTTGTCTCAGTGGCTATGGCATTATGGGAGATTTAAATTTTCTTCTTTATACTTTTCTACAAAATTAAACCTGTATATCATTTTTGATATAAAGAAAATTATTTTTGGATGAAAGGAAACAGAATACATGAAAAAGAAAAATGTCTCCTGACAGTGAGGAAGGAGTTCTCTTGCCACACAGGGCCATCTGTTACATCTTCCTAAGTGGCCCACAGTGTAAGAAGACAATAGGAATCACAGATTGGATTCAGAGTAAATATGGACAATTGTGACAGCTGGAAGTGTGCCAAGGCATTTGTTAAAGGTGCAGGCAGCGCATGCTTCTTTGTTTCTTCCCCCATCGCCTCATATCCAGCTCCGAGCACATTTTCCTCTCCTGTCCCTCAGCCCAGGCTTCCCCCACTCCCTCTAGTGACTGGCACAGGAACAGGAAGTTATGTGGCCCCATAAGCTCCTTAATCCACTGTGGCTGTCCCTGGTACTTGCTTTTTAGTCACTTGCGTTACTTCTAGCGTCAGTGTCTGTTGCCCTATGTCCCCTCGGTGGGCACGTTCTCAAATGACTGCTGTAGCGTGGGCATATGGGCACCTGCCCTTGAAGCCTTTTGCTGCAACCAGTGGCTCCTTCTCCCTGGTGTTAGTATAACTTTCCACTGGGGTCCCAGGCCCCCAAATCCACAATCTCCCAACCTCCTTCTGACATTGGGGCTGCAACCTCTTCCAGCCCTTCACCCTCCATCTCAAATTCCTAGGCTCCACCTCCTGGCTCCAACACATGCCCATTTAGGATAATTCCCAACCCTCCCCAGACAGGTCCAGAAAGACCAAATCAAGACCCAAAGGGTACTGTCTTTTCAGCAGCCTTTAAAACATAAAAAANCACTCCAGGCCTCCCTGTCCCTCACCATCTCCCAGAGTTTGCCCAAGTTCATTTCCACCGAATCGGTGATGCCATCCAATCATCTTATCCTCTGTTGCCCCCTTCTGCCCTCAATCTTTCCCAGCTTCAGGGTCTTTTCCAATGAGTGGGCTCTTCGCATCAGATGGCCAAAGTATTGGAGCTTCAGCTTCAGCGTCAGTCTTTCCAATGAATACTCAGGGTTGATGTCCTTTAGGATTGACTGGCTTGATCACCTTGCAGTCAAAAGGCCTCTCAAGAGTCTTCTCCGGCACCACAGTTCGAATACCATCTACCATCTTGTTTTTACTGCCCTCTGTTTCAGGCTCATTCCAGATGGCTTTTTAATGATTGCAGGTCCAATTTGAATTAATATTTATTAATGATGCATATAGATAGTGATCAAATAGTATTGCTATTAGTTGAATGATCTGGGACAAGTCAGTTAGCCTCCTTGTACCTCAGTTTCCTCATCGATGGATGACCAGAAGGCTCCTTGCTCATGTAGGACCCCGAGACATGGCTTCTTGGCCTTGGCAGAATACACCAAGGATGAGCCTGTGACCTAAAAGCAGTGACTCCGAATTCTCTGTGCTTTTTTCAAAATAGAATTGGGAAAGCCAGCCAGGGCTTCCCTGAAGTGGGACGATCACAATGTGGGATGCAGGTACCAGGGAAGAAGGGCGGGCGCTGGCCTAAAGTAGGAAAAACTGCCATTGAAAAACCAGGGACACAGGGATAAGAGATCGAGAGAGTCCTGCAGGGCCCACGTCCCAAGGGTCGATGAGTCCAGTTGTTTTCTCACATTTGGCAACAGGATGTCCTTCCAATAAATACTCTTTTTTCGCCCCAGCTAGTTTGACTTGGGTTATCATCACTTTAACCAAAAGAATTCTTACTAATCCAGGGACTCACTCATTCTGTTCATTCAAAAATATAGCCAAGCAATTTAAGTCTTTACCCCATAATCCCTTCAAGTCTAACTCCCTTTGTATTTAATAATACCAAAAGAGGAAAACGCACAAAGACAGCAAAAGACAAAATAAGGGGAAACAGTTTCAAGCTTGTGACTCATTAGAAGTAAGTTGAACCTTGAAAAGAAGTGCCTCCATGCTAAGCACTGTAACTATCACTTCAGTTCTAAAAATCCGGATGGCTCAGCCTTCCTAAACATTCTCCTGCTAGGCAGTTCATTATTTTTTGGATGGTAAGTAAGTGGCATAACTTTATTCTGGTCCCGATTCTACTCTTTAAAACTAATGGGATAAGCATATAGTTCCCAGTACTTATAGTCTCAAGACTAAAGGAAACAGCAGAAGATAGTACAGTTCTAGTGCAGAATCTCAAGGCAATAAACCAGCGTAGATCTTGACCTCTCTTTCTCTCTCACTCTCCCTTTTTCTCCTGCTTTCTCTGTCTCAGTGGAAACATGTAGAATCTTGAGTACTGTTATGCTATGTATTGCCTATGAAAGCAGAATCCTAAAATGAGCACATTGCTGGGGGATAGGGACATGGAGAATCTGGCGACCCCTCTATTGTTTCATGGCTCTTTTAGACTCAGCAGGAACACACTCTAAATTAACCTGGAAAAGTAGATAATCACTCCTCACCTGATTAGTATGCAGGTCAAATACAGCTGTCTGATGTGTGGAGGAGCAGTATAAAACATAAAAAATAAAAACATGCTTTATAGTCTTTTATGACTATAAAAAATTTCATTTTCATTCATCCTCTACATCACTGCAATGAAGAACATTATGGGAACAGAATGTTTTTTTAAAAATCTCAATAAATCATTACTTTTCCCCCATAATAGCAGTGTGATCTCTTCCAAACCTTCCCACCTTCTTTCTTGTTGAAAGTGGCCCAACAGTTTCCGGCTCTCTAAGGTCACAGTATTATTTAGAATATCTGTGAAATGTCACTTCTCTCCACCCACAGTCGTTAATTCAGCCAATTCACATTTGTCCCTTTGGAATTCATTACTTTTCCTCCATTTCTGTAACTATTTTCCCCAATGCAAACAGCCAGCTCATCTGAAAAGGCCCTGATGCTGGGAANAAATGTCACTTCTCTCCACCCACAGTCGTTAATTCAGCCAATTCACATTTGTCCCTTTGGAATTCATTACTTTTCCTCCATTTCTGTAACTATTTTCCCCAATGCAAACAGCCAGCTCATCTGAAAAGGCCCTGATGCTGGGAAAGATTGAAGGCAGAAGGAGAAGAGGGCATCAGAGGATGAGATGGTTGGATGGCATCACCAATGCAATGGATATGAACTTGAGTCAACTTCGAGAGATGGTAAGGGACAGGGAGGCCTGGCGTGCTGCAGTCAATGGGGTCGCAAAGAGTTGGACATGACTGGGTGACTGAACAAAAACTTAACTATTTTCCTAAACCGGATTCCAATGATCTCAGATTGGATTAGACAAATCCATGTTTTACTCTCTTTGTCTTCCTTGGATTTATCCTTTCTGACTATGGGCAACCTCTCTCTACTCTCTTCTGCAAGTATCCTTAGTGTGTCTCTGTTGCTTTTTTGATAAAAGCAAAACTCTGTTTTGACATCTGAAATCTTCATGGATACTTATTTACTTACACTTTTTTAAAATAAATCTATTCAAACAAGTGAAAACACTGCATGCTTACAAAGTCCTGGGTCCTAGAGCTAGAAGAGTGAAAAAAACGAAAGCTCTACCATCTTGGAGATTCTAAAGTGGGGAAGCAGACAGGAAATTTTCAATTAATGTGGAGTATGTTAAGTAAAGATAAGTGCTATGAAGGTGCAAAAAAGTATGGTAAGGAGGATAGAAATTGTTGACTGGGCACAAGCTTATATAAAGAAATCAGAATATTGTGACAGTCAAAGTAGGTGACATTTGAAAAAAGACTAGAGGAGGTGTGGAGGTGCGTGAGGCAAATGGCAATCTTAGGCTAGAGAGTTCTTAGCAGAAGGGAAACGATGTTTCAAAAGTCCCAAATCCTGAGTGTGCAGGAAGCATTTGAGGAAAAAGCCAGACCAGGGTGTAAGGGTACAGCAAGGTGGAGACAGTAACGGAGCCTCCTTGAATCGTAGGCGAACCAGGGGCTTTGCCCTGGGAGAGCTGGCAAGCTGCTTTAAGGGTTGAGCAAAAGAGCAATGTGTTCTGACTTGAAACTATCGCTCTGGTCTCTGTGTGGACATTGCTACATAGGAGAGAGAGGAAGCGTAGACGCAGGGCAATCCTCTCATGGAGGTGGTCATTTTCCTTTGGACTGTGTGCTAGTCACTCAGTCGTGTCTGACTCTCTTCGATGCAGTGGGCTGTAGCCCAGCAGGCTCCTCTGTCTATAGGATTCTCCAGGCAAGAATACTGGAGTGGGTTGCCATTCCCTTCTCCAAGGGATCTTCCCAACCCAGGGATGGAACCTGGGTCTCCTGCATTGCAGGTGGAATCTTTACCATCTGAGCCACCAGGGAAGACCTTGGACTGTGATAGTAGCAGTGAAAGCAGTGAGAAATGAATCTGTTTGGAAATTATTTTGTATTCACAGCTGATAAGACTACCTGAATGCTTAAGGAGGTGTGCAGGGAGAAAGAAAGGAGTGAAGAATTTTGAATTAACTAATCAGAAAGTTGGAGTTATTATTAACTGGTACTGGAAAACTACTGAAGATACCCGAGTACTCGTTAACAGAAAGATTCTACATCTTTCACTTCAAACTCTTCGTGACCCCATGGATTGTAGTCCACCAGGCTCCTCTGTCTATGGGATTTTCCAGGCAAGAATACTGGAATGGATTGCCATTCCCTTCTCCAGGGATTCAACACAAGTCTCCTATGTCTCCTTCATTGCAGGCGGATTCTTTACCCACTGAGCCATTGAGGAAGGCTTTCCTTGCCTTAGGCTGTAGCTTTCATTTCCTTTGCTTAAATCCCTCTTCTCTTTTGCAATATCCCCATTCAACTGAGAATATTTATGAAGTACTTATAATTTGCAAAACCTTGTTCTAAAAACTGGGAAGGATATAAAATAAGTAAGATATGGCCCCACATATCCCAAACAATCTATATGAGAAGAATATTACCTGCATTTGTGACAATAAAGCAATATAATACAAATGTGCATATTTTTATGGCTAAATAATCACTTGTGAGCAAAGAATAGTGAATAGGTACAGAAACAGTGGAAATGTAACTGTGAACAAGACATGGCCCCTGTTCTTTATATGCTAAAAGTTCGATGAACGTCCAATGCAAAAAAAAGGAAAGAACGACACAGAATTAAGGCAGAAATAGATCACTGTCAACCAGGGGGATTCAATAAATGGGTCAAACCTGGGATTTCTTTCAAGGCCAGCTTGAATTTTATCCTTCCTTGAGATTTTCCCTGACTATATTACCCTCTGGTAAGTTTTCTTAACACCTACATAAAATCAGCGCTTGGATTTTTGCTTAGGTTTATATTTTCTCAAAAGTATCCATTAGTTATACTATGGAACATAAACATGAGAGCAGGAACTTCATCTTATTTAATTTCCTTTAAACTTTATAAATACTAAATATTGTTAAAAATTAGAAAATATACAAATTACTCATACTATTAAAAAATATTATATTACTGTAAAATGCTTTTGGAAGAGGAGTGTGGAAGGGTAGGAGAGTCTTCCTGAAAGTCCAGAAAACTTCCTTTTTTGAATATATGTGTGTGTGTGTGTGTACTGCATCCCAAATAGCAAAACATTAAATGTTGAAAGAATTAGTCAAATGCTTGTCCCCTAATTTTAGTTCAGAGACTTTACATCAGGCAACTGTACTATTTCCACATATTCTGTACAATTGCTGTCAATCATGATAAAATTTTCCTTTTATCAGGCAGTACATGTTACTTTAATTTCCTTTTTAATATTTCTGATTTAAAGCACTATCACTTTGTGATAAAGATTAAAAGAAACAATGTATGGAAATACTATCAAGTTTGAAACATTCTGTAAAGGTAGCTTGTTTTTTAAACTTCTAATATCTGCTTTTATGCTAGTTCTGTCCATTCTTGGCAAGATGATTTTAGTCAAAATGGGGAATTTCATACAGAATGGCTGACACTAGTTTGTTGTTTTGCTAACCTTTTTTCACATTTCAGAGGTATATGTTAATGTGATGTGTGCATGTGTTCTTTAAACAAAATACTCTTTAGGTTGTCTCAGATCCTCAGTGACACTCATAGTATGAAGTTTTCACCATATAAAAGTGCTAAAGTTGATAAAACACAGTGAAAGAGATCACTGCACAGTGCTATTTTCACTTTGTCATGTGAAATAAAAAAGAAAAAGCAAAAAAAAAAAAAAAAGCCAGAAAAAATCATTCAAGTGAAGAAATTTGTTTTGCACACATAGTCTAGCTCAAAATTCATAAAATGTAGTGACTGTAATGGATAGTTTCAGAGAATGTTTTTTCACTTGTGTAATAATTTTACATTCTTCATTTCTAAAAGAAATTCAAAAGGCTTTCATATGCTTCATTTCTATAAAAAAAGAAAAATAGTGAATGAAAAACAATATTTACAATATCATTCAGTTACATGGCAGAGACAAAAATCAACTAATTATAGTTTTCATACATAGCAACAAATAATTGAAAATATAGTTGAGATATACTGCTTACAATTGAAACAAATATTTTGGAATACCTGAAAATAAGGCCAAAACACAAATGCAAGATTATAACCACAACACAAAAGAAACATTGTTAAGGAACATTTAAAATAATTCCTATCAATGGGTAGAATACATTCCCATGCAAAAATACTCTACATTACAAAGATATGAATTTTCCCAAGTAGATGTATAAAATTAGATAATCACTGCAGGATTTACAGAAAGCATGATAAACTAAAGTTCACATGAGAGAAAAATGGACATAAGGAAACAGAGAAGATTTAAATGAATAAAAGGGGACATGCCCTATCACATGTCAATGTGGTCTATGAATTTTTTATAATTAAAATAGCATATGTCAGCATAGGAATAGATCAATGAAAAGAGTGGGTAATGCAGAAAAGACACCACTATTATTGGAATATGGAATACTATTAAAAAAAAACCCAGTATGATTATTAAGAGCATGCGTTCTGGAGCTAGCATGGCTTGGTTCAAGTCTGAGTCTGACACTAAATTGTCACTTCAGGAAAATTATTTACTCTCTCTTAGACATAACCTAATGTCTAAAATGGAGATAATAACTGTACCTACCTATTTTTAGAATTTAAATTTTTAAATAATACTTGAAAAGTTGTGCTGGCTTCCTAGGTGGCTGACTGGGTAAAGAATCCACCTACAATTCCGGAGACACCAGAGATGAGGGTCGTATCCCCAGGTCAGGAAGATTCACTGGAGAAGGGAATGGCAACTCACTCTAGTATTCTTGCCTGAAGAATCCCAGGGACAGAGGAGCCTGGCGGGCTACAGTCCACGGGGGCACAAAGAGTCGGACATAACTGAAGCATCCTCATCAGCGATCAAAAGATATTATTTATAATTATAATCATCTCAGTAAGACAAAGAACAACTACTGCTATTGATTTTAAGCGAGTGGAGAAAGGATAACTGGTTATTTGCTGAAACCACATTTAAATTACTATGGCACATCATTCATAAAAATAATTTCCATATTTATTCAAAGCAGCTAATTTTTAAATTTCTAAAAATTATATTTGAATTAAAACTATGCATGAAAACATATTATAACTTTGTAATGGGAAGACCTTTGTAAGCCCAAGTCTGCTGCTGCTGCTGCTAAGTCACTTCAGTCATGTCTGACTCTGTGCGACCCCATGGACAGCAGCCCACCAGGCTCCCCTGTCTCTGGGATTCTCCAGGCAAGAATACTGGAGAATCCAGGATTCCTGGAGAATGTGACACTGACATCAGTTGGGTTTTCAATGGCACCAATGACACGCTGCCAACAGAAGATTCTCCCAGGTTCTCTTCATACTTATGATGTACATGCCACGAGCTTTCCTTTGGCAGATGTACTATTCCATCTGGTAGTCAAGGTTGGGGCCCCCTAAGTGGGTTCTTGTGTATCTTGTGTATCTTGTGTATCCAGTATCCCAAATACTGGAGTGGGTTGCCATTTCCTCTTCCAATGC
This sequence comes from Neotragus pygmaeus, assembly GCA_006410875.1. Lineage (NCBI taxonomy): Eukaryota > Metazoa > Chordata > Mammalia > Artiodactyla > Bovidae > Neotragus > Neotragus pygmaeus. Next base: position 23,837 of record SJYV01037468.1, on the reverse strand, counting down.
ATCAAAGTGAAGAGTCAAAGTGAAGTCGCTCAGTTGTGTCCAACTCATAGCAACCCCATGGACTGCAGCCTACCAGGCTCCTCTGTTCATGGGATTTTCCAGGCAAGAGTACTGGAGTGGGGTGCCATTGCCTTCTCTGAAGCCAAAGTCTAACAGCTATAAGTATAATTATTGAAAAAATGTACATGTGCCTTCCTCACCATCAAGAAAGGAGGTCATACAGCATTGTTCTGGATTCCCATCATAAAGGGAAACTTTGACAATGTCCAAAGTCCTTGATGTCCTGCAAATGAAGGAGAAGGATGTCCTCAAATACCTTGCACAGGAACCCACTTAGGGGGCCCCAACCTTGACTACCAGATGGAATAGTACATCTGCCAAAGGAAAGCTCGTGGCATGTACATTATAAGTATGAAGAGAGCCTGGGAGAATCTTCTGTTGGCAGCGTGTCATTGGTGCCACTGAAAACCCAACTGATGTCAGTGTCACATTCTCCAGGAATCCCGGCCAGTCGGCTGTGCTGGAGCCCACTGCTGCCACTGGAGCTGCTCCTATTGGTGGGAACTTCACTAACCAGATCCAGGCAGTCTTCTGGGAGCCAAGACTTGTGGCGGTTACTGATCCCAGGGCTGACCACTGGCCTCGTACAGAAGCCTCTTACATTAACTCGTTTAGCATTGCTCTGTTTAACACAGACTCTCCCCTGTGCTGTGTGGACATCTCCATTCTGTGCAACAAGGGAGTTCACTCAGTGGGTCTGATGTAGTGGAAGTTCTGCACCTGTGTGGCACCATCTCCTGTGAACACCCATTGAAGGTCATATCTGATCTCTGCTTCTACAAAAACCCTGAAGAGACTGACAAAGAAAAGCAGGAGGCAGCTGAGAAGGCTGTGACCAGGGAGGAATTCCCATGTGATTGGACCGCTCTAGCTCCAAAGTTCACTGTTTCCTAAGCTAAAATGATGGACTGGTCTGAAGGTGTGTGGGTGCTTTCTGTGTCTATTCAGCTGTTCCCCACTCAGGCCTGTCAATGAAGACTGGTCTGCAGCTCCAACTGCTCAGACCACTGAATAGGTAGGAACAACCCTGGAGTAGTCTTAAGTTGTTCTTCCACAAACTCAAAATGGAAATAGTTGACAGAAAATAAAGTTTCTTTTAAAAAAAGAAAGAAAGAATAAGAAATATATATCCACATGTTAATTAAGAATTTTGTGCAAAACACCACAAAATCAGAGGGCAAAAGACAGTCTGGAGAAAATATTTACAAATAGACTATAGAAAAAGCTGTTCTAAGGTTTCACAGTGAAGTATGGGTTCAGCTCAGTTCAATTCATTCCCTCAGTCATGTCTGACTCCTTGCGACCCCATGAATCGCAGCACGCCAGGCCTCCCTGTCCATCACTAACTCCCGGAGTTCATTCATACTCATGTGCATCGAGTCAGTGATGCCATCCAGCCATCTCATCCTCTGTCATCCCCTTCTCCTGCCCTCAATCCCTCCCAGCATCAGGGTCTTTTCCAATGAGTCAGCTCTTCGCATGAGATAGCCAAAGTATTTGAGTTTTAGCCTCAGCATCAGTCCTTCCAATGAACACCCAGGACTGATCTCTTTTAGAATGGACCGGTTGGATCTCCTTGCAGTCCAAGGAACTCTCAAGTCTTCTCCAGCACCACAGTTCAGAAGCATCAATTCTTTGGCACTTAACTTTCTTCACAGTCCAACTCTCACATCCATACATGACCACTGGAAAAACCATAGCCTCGACTAGATGGACCTTTGTTGGCAAAGTAATGTCTCTGCTTTTTAATATGCTATCTAGGTTGGTCATAACTTTCCTTCCAAGGAGTGCATCTTTTAATTTCATGGCTGCAATCACCATCTGCAGTGATTTTGGAGGCCCCCCAAATAAAGTCTGACAGTGTTTCCACTGTTTCCCCATCTATTTCCCATGAAGTGATGGGACCAGATGCCATAATCTTAGTTTTCTGAATGTCGAGCTTTAAGTATGGGTTGCTGCTGCTAAGTCGCTTCAGTCGTGTCTGACTCTGTGCGACCCCATAGACTCTATCCTAAATTACTTTAGGATGCCTACTATACTCACATTGAAGTGAAGTGAAGCCACTCAGACGTGTCCAACTCTTTGTGACCCCATGGACTGTAGCCTACAAAGCTCCTCTGTCCATGGAATTTTTCAGGCAAGAGTACTGGAGTGGGTTGCCATTTCCTTCTCCAGGGGATNTCACATTGAAGTGAAGTGAAGCCACTCAGACGTGTCCAACTCTTTGTGACCCCATGGACTGTAGCCTACAAAGCTCCTCTGTCCATGGAATTTTTCAGGCAAGAGTACTGGAGTGGGTTGCCATTTCCTTCTCCAGGGGATCTTCCCAGTCCAGGGATCGAACCTGGGTCCCCCACATTGCAGGCAGATGCTTTACCATCTGAGTCACCAGGGATGAAGGAGGATTTAGGGTAGGAAGATAAAAAATTCTTAAAGCACTGATATATAAAAATTGACAATTCTGAGCTGTTAAACTAGTAAGATTAGGGAAAATGTAATAACTTAATTAAATTTATGTACATGGAATGTATATAGAATTTAAATGTGTATAGAATCTTAAATGTATATAGAATTTATGTAATTACTAGACTTGTTAAAAATCTTCACTAAGATTATGATTGAAAATGAAATGGTATTAAAATCAGATGCTTGATAATATTTTGGCTATAATGAGTGGCTAGACATTGAATTATCAAGAGTTGATATTCATGAACATTTACAGAAGTAGTACAACAGAAGTTTGGTATGCAATATGCAATTGCAAACTTATACAACAGCAAAAAAACAAGAGTAAATAAAATACCTGTGGTAGAGTAGCAATTTCCACCATTCACAAGTAGCAGCCTTATCCAGTATATGAATTAACCATCAGGTTTTGGTCCTAATGTTAAGTTATAACATGTGTTCACTTGGTCCAGGAGACTGTAGAACAGACCTTATTGAGATGGCTGAAATTAGGCTAAACCAAAGTATAATGTGGTTTGTAACCTGCTTAGAGATTAAAAAGATAAATCATGATGTTTACAACCCAAAGAGTCTATGATTCATAAACTATTATCTAAAATGTAATTCAGATAACATGTTTTTTTTACAGCATACATATGTCAGTAGTGGTCAAGACAATGGCACATATCCAAGCTAAATTATTCTCCAAAAACAGAAGATGGATCTGAAAACATCAGCTTTTCTCTGTCACTAGCAAATAAAATAGCTAGCCAGATAAATTTCCAATTCAAAAGTTCTTTTTATGGCACATTTACATGAGTAAAGAAGCATCTTAAACACTGCTTGCACTTAATCTTTATTATTAGCTTTAAACCCTGAATTGCATACTATATTATAAGATGACATGTTTAAGCACATTGGCTGTTTGATTTAAGATGCATGATAATCAATTCTTGATTTTTATTAGACGTTTTTGAAGTTACTAATTGCATTGAAATAAATAATATCGACTAAGGAAAAACTGAAATATAGATACCTAGAGTACAAATTCTTAAAGAAGCAGGATGAGGTAAATTTTGTGTCCACAGACTATGTTTCTAATATCATTATTTGATTTGTAAAAATCTGAAAAATGTTTTTATCCATTTTAAATCAATCTTAGTATTTCTTAAGGAAATCAAGCAAATTCCAAATAAATTGTGATTACATTTTACCTTGCTGTTTTCCCTTTATTTTTGGTATGTTAGTCAAAGTCTGAACTATTCATGGTAGATATCGTAGACATACCATTTCCACCTTCCAGAGGTATTTAAAGGATTATATGGAAATCATCCCATTTCTCATCAACATGCTTGAACCCACTCAAACAGTAACTATTTCTTGATTTTTCTTTGCATACCCAGCACCTTGGACAGTGCCGAGCATAGACCAGGCATTGATCTATTTTGGAGCAGATAAACAGATTCTCTCCTGATGCTATATTTGTCTTATATATTGCTGGAGATACTAATCACCAGGGCTTGAGCATCTTTATGTTTCACTGTAATGATACTGCTTGTATGCAAACCACTCCTAAAATGTATTATTTCATTTTTAATGCAAGGTGTTACACTTGGAAAATAAAATGTTACACTAAAATTCATGTCAATATAAAAATTATTATTTCCAGATATCGATCCTCTTTTACATGCAAAACCAGAATATTAATGCTAGAGAAATTTAAAACAAAAATACTCTTTGTAAAGCAGCGCTTATTTTCATTCTCATCTTCAAGTTCACCAAGGAATTCTTAAAGGTAAGAAAGAGAACTTCTACTTCCCTCCACCCACTTCACCCCACCAAAACAAAAAAAAAAAAAGGGAAGGAAAAAGAGAATTTTCCAGTCTTATTTTTAAATACTGTTACTGTGGAGCAGTATGGATTATTGTGCATCGTCAAGACATATATTCAGAAGTCCCTCCCCCCGCTCCTTTAAACTCGTATCTTACAGTAAATAGACTCTTGATGATTCTTGTTACCCACATGCACTACTATGAAGATTATGGACCACGGTAATTGTTCCTTGTGTTCACAGTGGACACTGGAACTTAATAAAGGAGAGAAGAAAATGGAGGGAAGGCAAACCCGTCTGTAAGGGATCGCTGCAAATCAGTTTTTATTCGGTTTGTACTAAATGAGTCGAGGCGTGACAAGAACCCTTTGTCTGCGGGACGACGTATCTGGCGACCATTATCTCCTCGTGGAGACGACGTCTGAAGACTCCGCCCGGGCTGGGGGTGGGGAGGGTGCACCGCGTGGAGAGCTCAACCGAGAATTAAAGTGAGGGAACAAAGAGACCTCCCAGCTGCCGCCCGCCAGCGCCGCGCAGCTGCATCGAGAGACGCGGATCACACGCGGAAGGCTCTTGGAATCCGCCTCCCCGAGACCAGAGCTCAAGTAAATAATTGATGGCGGTTGATCCGGCCCAGAACAAAGCTCTGCGGGAAACCAGCGCATCCGATTCCGAGCGGCTTTGGAAGCTTCTGCCAAGGAAGGGATATGCGAGTGCAGCGGGATCTGTGAGCGCCGCTCCGGGTCTTCCATCTCGGGCGGGGCTCCGGCCCTTTTTTGTCTGCCTGCCACCCGCCCCTCCGCGTCCGCCCCCGCCTTCTCTTCCCTTTTGAAAATAGCCTCTCTTTGGTTACTTCTGCCCTGTCCTCCCTTGCAATCCCGCCCCGTCCCCTGCCCAGGCCGGTGAGGTCAGCTCGTGAATAGCAGTGCACTTCCCGGGGAGCGTCTGGCACGGCGTGGTACCTCGCGGGTTCGCCGGCTCCGAGCCGCAGCTCCAGCACGGCCGCTGACGCCGAAGGAGTCATTCGCTCTCCCGGCCGCTGAGTCTCCGCGTTCACGCCATTGTTTGGAGAAAGCGAGTGGGTGTGGAACTGGTGCGAACCGGCCCAGAGTGAAAGTGCTCACCCAGACGGTCGCATATACAATACTGCTAAGTGAAACTTTCCTCGTCTCCTGAAGACACAATAATAAACCCTGAAGTCCCCAGAAGATCAGAAGGAAAGAGCTGTCGATTGACTTCAAAAAGCATCGCCTCTGCTAAGAAGTGAGCAGTTCTGGATTTTCTAAAGGGGTGGGGATGAGATATGGGTTGGATGGATCAGTGGGCAGATAAAGCTTGAGAGTAAAATTGTTGCTCTAGGCCGTTGCTGGGGTGCTTGCTTGGCGATTTTCGTAAGGGAAGCCTCCAAGAGAGACAACATCTTGTCACTTTGTGAGAACCACGTGACAGCAGCCAGGTACCTTTGATTGTGGGAGTCGAGTTCCTGGAACTCGAACTTCCTCACCTGGGTTAGAACTATATGGGGGTGAATTAAGTGTTCTCTGGTGGCTTTCAGCTTCAGAGTGGTTATGCCTAATTCAAAATAAAAATAAGGTTGCGTTGGCAGTAAAACTTATCCAGGTGATCCGCCTTAGTGTGACCTGCCAAATAGCTAGACCAGGTATTCAGATATTCTGGGAGCACGTTGCTCTGGGAGAAGAAGTAGAAAATAAGTTGATGGACGACTGTTCCTTCACCCTCCCACCCATCTCTTCTTTGTTCAGTATTATTTTCCAGACCGAGTTGGAAGGAGATTCCTAAAAGAGAATGGGAGATGGAGGAGCCTTCCCAGTAATATTTCTTTATAAATTGAGGTATTACTGCACATTGACTAAGTTATGGTACTTAGACAATATCAGGAATAATGCTAGTACAGTAATTAGCAAATATCTTCTCTCGTAATAGGAGCTTTTTTTAAAGCAGAACTTTCTGCCTAGTCATGCCCTTTTCAGTGCTTTAGAGAGAAACTATATTTCTAAGGAAAAGGCAGCTAATTGAATAGCTGAGTAAGCTGAATCAGTAGGGAGAAGAACCCAGGAGGCAATGGATTTTGAGTTGCTGTTTTCCAGATTTTAAAAGCCAGTAATGGATTTATCTTGGGGAAAAAAAAAAAAACAAAAAAAACAAAACACACAGCAGGAGTTAATTGTACCACAGTGAGGATGCACTGGGCTTCTTGGGTGTAGAGTCATTATGTCTTAATTTGACTTCATGGAAAGGACTGGGCACTTTAAAAGTATAACTGCCTGTTAGGTGCCATCTGAGAAGATGCTTAATAATGAAAATTCTTTCTATCTAGCAATTACCCTTAAAACTAAAACGATTTACAAAACAATGAAATTTGGATAGGTGTAGAAAAGTTACCACTTGTAATTTAAGAAATTTTGCACATTCACAATAAATTATTCAAAAAGTATTTTA
>SJYV01037468.1:0-16813 GCA_006410875.1 Neotragus pygmaeus | reverse complement strand
AGTTTTCATTCCAATCTCAAAGAAAGGCAATGCCAAAGAATGCTCAAACTACCGCACAATTGCACACATTTCACACACTAGTAAAGTGGTGCTTAAAATTCTCCAAACCAGGCTTCAGCAATACATGAACCATGATGTTCAGACTGGTTTTAAAAAAGGCAGAGGAACCAGAGATCAAATTGCCAACTTTTGGTGGATCATTGAAAAAGCAAGAGAGTTCCAGAAAAACATCTATTTCTGCTTTATTGACTATGCCAAATCCTTTGACTGTGTGGATCACAATAAACTGTGAAAAATTCTTCAGGAGATGGGAATACCAGACCACCTGAACTGCCTCTTGAGAAACCTGTAGGGAGGTCAGGAAGCAACAGTTAGAACTGGACATGGAACAAGAGACTGGTTCCAAATAGGAAAAGGAGCGCTTCAAGGCTGTATATTGTCACCCTGCTTATTTAACTTACACTCAGAGTACATCATGAGAAACGCTGGCTGGAGGAAGCACAAGCTGGAATCAAGATTTCTGGGAGAACTATCAGTAACCTCAGATATTCAGATGACACCACACTTATGGCAGAAAGTAAAGAAGAACTAAAGAGCCTCTTGATGAAAGTGAAAGAGGAGAGTGAAAAAGTTGGCTTAAAGCTCAACATTCAGAAAACAAAGATCATGGCATCTGGTCCCATCACTTCATGGGAAATAGATGGGGAAACAATGGAAACAGTGGCTGACTTTATTTTTTTNGAACTAAAGAGCCTCTTGATGAAAGTGAAAGAGGAGAGTGAAAAAGTTGGCTTAAAGCTCAACATTCAGAAAACAAAGATCATGGCATCCGGTCCCATCACTTCATGGGAAATAGATGGGGAAACATTGGAAACAGTGGCTGACTTTATGTTTCTGGGCTCCAAAATCACTGCAGATGGTGAGTGCAGCCATGAAATTAAGTGACGCTTACTCCTTGGAAGGAAAGTTATGACCAACCTAGAGAGCATATTAAAAAGCAGAGACATTACTTTGCCAACAAAGCTCCGTCTAGTCAAGGCTATGGTTTTTCCAGTGGTCATGTATGGATATGAGAGTTGGACTATAAAGAAAGCTGAGCACCGAAGAATTGATGCTTTTGAACTGTGGTGGTGGAGAAGACACTTGAGAGTCCTTTGGAATGCAAAGAGATCCAACCAGTCCATCCTAAAGGAGATTAGTCCTGGGTGTTCATTGGAAGGACTGATGCTGAAGCTGAAACTCCGGTACTTTGTCCACCTCATGCGAAGAGCTGACTCATTGGAAAAGACCCTGATATTGGGAAAGATGGAAGGCAGGAGGAGAAGGGGATGACAGAGGATGAGATGGTTGGATGGCATTACCGACTCAATGGACATGGGTTTGGGTGGACTCCGGGAGTTGGTGATGGACGGGAGGCCTGGCGTGCTGCGGTTCATGGGGTCACAAAGAGTCAGACGTGACTGAGCAACTGAACTGAACTACTGATAGTGAGGTCAGTAAACCCCAAACCAAGACAGTCAAGATAACAAGTTCAACTGGAATTTGGGAAAACATTAGTGACACTTAAAAGTCTTTTTGAAAACTTCCTCTGCTGGTATAGGTTGTTAACTCAGAGTTCCGGGCTGAATGATGTATGGAATTTACAAAGTTACAATCATGAAGCCAATTGGCTTGATCTAAGTAGTCTCTTGTTTGCCTTCATTTGAGAAACCATCCAGGTCCTGTATATAAAATAAAATCCACCTAAAAGGTCTTTTTAAAGAGGCTGTTGTTCTTTCTCTGAATTTTGACATGTTGCTTCTCTCCCTGAATTTTTAATGAATATAAATATATATGCCAACATTCTTTTAAGGAACTCAGTGCACTTTAGAGACATATGGCTGCATTCTCTAAAGCACTGAAGAATTGATGCTTTTGAACTGTGGTGTTGGAGAAGACTCTTGAGAGTCCCTTGGACTGCAAGGAGATCCAACCAGTCCATTCTGAAGGAGATCAGCCCTGGGATTTCTTTGGAAGGAATGATGCTAAAGCTGAAACTCTAGTACTTTGGCCACCTCATGCGAAGAGTTGACTCATTGGAAAAGACTCTGATGCTGGGAGGGATTGGGGGCAGGAGGAGAAGGGGACAAACGAGGATGAGATGGGATGGCATCATGGACTCGATGGACATGAGTCTGAGTGAACTCCGAGAGATGGTGATGAACAGGGAGGCCTGGCGTGCTGCAGTTCATGGGGTCGCAAAGAGTCGGACACGACTGAGCAACTGAACTGAACTGAAGGGAGCACCATGTTCACCATTTTTTTTTTTTTTTCAAAGGAGGCAAATGGCAAAAATTGTAGTTGACAGAGCTTTAATTTACCAAGTGTTATTCCATTGGTTTGAAAGAAAAATTCTAGCTCCTAAAAGAATCAATCTTCCCACAGGAGTTTCAGCTTCTTATCCTGTGTGGTTAGTTTCTGAGAAGTAACTTGGGGTGACAGACTGCGTTCAAGCTGAGGTGGCTACTGGGTAGTAGACAGGAAAACAGTGGCCCAGAGAAGTTCACTTCCACTCAGAGTAGGGACATAGTTAGAGCGAGAAACAGAGGCCATTGCTTGGCCACTTCTTATGCCAAGACAAATGATAGTTTCAAAGACCACCCATACTTGCTGTGTTATTTTGCTTCTTCTCTGTGCAGCCAATTTAATAGTTTAAAAACAATATATACTTAAATACACCATTAAGCTATGGAACAGATCTTATGTTTGAACTACGTAATGCTGAACTGGTTGACCACAAATAGGTTACATAACAGGATGAAAGCGAGACATTTCAGACAGAAGTTTAAATTAAAATAACTTGATGGGTGGTGGTGGTGATGGTAGTTCTGGAGCTTTTTTAGAACAAATAAGAGTTTCTGGTTGGTTCTTCTGCAGGGATTACTTTAAAAAATAAAAAGGAAGGAAGAGAGGAAGCTCCCCTCTGCTTTGGTCAGTACTCAGACTACTTTTAATTAATTCTTCAAAACATTCCTGACATTGCTCATTTTTTTTCAACTTGTTTGAACTCCCATTTTCAAAATTATTACTTTAGGCTCTCTGGTTCCACGGTCACCCTTCAACTTCTTTTCCCTAATTGAGTCAAGATAGTGGTCTTTTGGACTTAATAGCTAGCTCTGGCAGAGTCTCACTTTTGCTGATTTTCCTTTATTTTTTTCCCCAGTACAGCAAATGATAACCTTTCCAGTCTTCCCAAATTGGCTGTATACTCTCTTCAATGAAGCAAGAAATACTTCAGACTTTTAGAATATATTGCTTGTTATGTATTTATTCTAATGCCTCATGGAGAAGGCAATGGCAACCCCACTCCAGGACGCTTGCCTGGAAAATCCCACGGATGGAGGAGCCTGGTGGGCTGCAGTCCATGAGGTCGCTAAGAGTCGGACATGACTGAGCGACTTCACTTTCACTTTTCACTTTCATGCATTGGAGAAGGAAATGGCAACCCACTCCAGTGTTCTTGCCTGGAGAATCCCAGGGATGGCGGAGCCTGGTGGGCTGCCATCTATGGGGTCACACAGAGTCGGACACGACTGAAGTGACTTAGCAGCAGTAGCAGCAGCAACAGACATTTTAAGAACGGCCTATCATCAAGCAGACACTAGTGCCTTAGACCTTACGGGTTCATGATAAATAACCCATAGAACCCAATACTTCTGACAGCAATCACACCGCAAAAGCAAGAGCAAACACTTGATAATGTGAATGAGATAAGTAGAGACCGCCTTATGAACACCAGGCAGAGTCATACTAAGGGAATATTCTCCAGGAAGGTGATTTTTTACCACATGAGCACACTTTCCTTTCTAAGGACAGGTTCTCAATTCTCAGGGAGAACTGATTTTCGGCCAGACAAGGGCTGTGGTGATCAAGGCAGTCTCGGTGGTATAATTTTAGCTTTTGCAGAATTTTCCATTGCTTATTTTCAGCACTACTGCTATTTCATCATTTCCATGATTGCTCCCCCAGCACTGACTGACGATTTTATTGGATGCAGAAGGGGCTGAGTTGGATTATATTTCACTGAACAGCTACACCACCTGTGTAAAAGTCTTTGGAAATGAAATAATCCCATCTAATTGAAGAGAAATAATACAGTCACTGGACAGCCCACAACCAGAGCACAGACTAGATTTTCAACAAATTAATATCCCTGATGTTTATAGGTAATAATGTCCATCAAATGGATGAAACTAACTGTGGATTATTGCAGGTTTGGAAGGTATGGTGTTTCTTATTATTTTATATTTAACATAAAGGTTAAACTCATTAAATACTTAATAAGTGGAAAGTTTCTTGGAGTTAATGAACTGCTGCTCTTTTCCATAATGAATTTATATCAAATTGGATGAGCCAGTTTGAGGTTGAAAATGAATCCCTCTTTATGTCCTGTCCTGAATAAAGCATTGTTCTACAAGTGTTTCTATAATAACAAAACATCTTTTCAGTTTTAGATTTTCTTGTCATCTGGAAGGCTTCCCTGGCAGCTCCACCAGGGAAAGAATCCACCTGCCAATGCAGGAGATGCAGGAGACGTGTGTTCAATTCCTGGTCTGGGAAGACTCCTTGGAGAAGGAAATGGCTACCCACTCCAGAATTTTCACCTGGGAAATCCTATGGACAGACGAGCCTGTCAGGTTATGGTCCATGAGTCACAAAGAGTCAGACATGACTTAATGACTAACAATAACAATAAGAAGTATGAATGAATGGCTTGTAATTTGAAGAGGGACATAAGCTCTCTTTCTATTGAAGAACTCTGGAGGTTTTTTCCTCATTCTAGTTCTGAGGTTCTGTATGACATTTGGTTGGTAGCTTATGCCGTATTGTCACTTTCACATGCCAATAACGAAAACTCATTTCAGAAATGTTATGTCATTGACTGTATTCCATGGAAACACCATGTTCTCATTGCTTCACAAGTTGTGCACACATGTAACATTCTTTATCATCTTTGCAGAGTCACCTGAAGACTCACTGGTGAAGGAACTGTCTTCATGCAGGGGGTAGATGGCTCAAGTAAATCAGCAAATAATACATTAGGCTGACTTCAGAACTTTGCCTGTCTGTTCTGGTTCCTTTGTGCCATCTACCTATTGGACACTCTAGAACAACCTTCCATGGTGCCCTGAAGTACCTTCCTAGTCTTTAAATTCTGATTTTTCTTTTCATGCTCATCTCAGCAATTGTAAAGTCTCTTTTCAGTAGAAGGGAACTACAGAATATTCAATGAAACCAATCCTATCCTGTAACAAGATGAGAAACAAGATCGCTGGTGCTAGGAAAATTTGGCCAGTGTTATAGGGGCTCAAAATTTTGAGTTAAAGGGAAGGACTCCAGAAATCAAAATGAAGTCCCTAGTTATAGTTGCAGAGGGGAAGGGATGGTTATGGAGTTTAGGACGGTTATGTATATACTGTATTTAAAATGGATAACCAACAAGGACCTACGGTATAGCATAGGGATCTCTGCTCAATGTTATGTGGCAGCCTGGATGGAGGGGGTTTGGGGGGAAATGGATACATATATATGTATGGCTGAGTCCCTTCGCTGTTCACCTGAAACTAACACAACATTGTTAACTGACTATACCCCAATATAAAATAAAAAGTGCAAAACATAAATAAAGCTTATCCTCTCACACACATATATACACATCATGCTCAAAGAACTGAAATAGCAACTAGGAATGAACTATGACATGAGAGGTCTGCTAGCTGTTTTCCCTAGAGTATTTCTAATTCTTCCAGAAGTGAATGAAGGATAGTTTTTGTGACTATTTCACATTCAAGAAAACAGAAGTTTAGAGAGTTTCTATTAATATATCTTCCCCAAGCTCAGAGAACTAGTGATTTTTGGAGCTAGGAATCTAACTAAGTCAGTCTGATCAACAAGCCTATATTCTAAGCAGTATGTTAAGCTGCTTCTAGACACCTCTAGAGGACCTAAGATTTTTGCACAATAAAGAAGACAAAAATATAGTTATGTGGAATGAGGGTAGGAAGTTCTAACATGAGTCAGTTAATCATGAGGGAGGGTCTGGTGAGTTCTGAGTGAGTCCCCGGAGATTATGTTGCAGAATGGGTCTCACCATGAGGTGGAGTTGGGTCACCAGGTCTGGCTTAAAATAATCTCCCAGAACCTTGGCAGTGGAGGAATTACTGAGGATGGAACCAGGCAGCTTGTCACACATGATTAGGAGAAAGGCTATCCAGTTAGGCTCTTTAAGTATGGTTTAGTCTCGATTTCTGGCTAGGATATGGGAAAAATCATGACTCTCTCGTGGATATCTTGGGGTCAGGAATGGATTCAGGTACAGGTGAGAACAAAGCCTACCTTCTCAGCTTTTTGAGCTTCTTACTCTAATTCTTTCAATTTGTTCAATACTGGCTTTTGCAGATGATGTTAATATAAATCCTACCTGTAACAGTGATACCTTGTAGGTTGGCAAAGTCATCGCCAGCAGAGCACAAGTCACTCCCAATTAACACACGGGTCAGTAGACAATCATCAGCTAATAAAAACTTTTGCATTTTGTGGATGATTTTAGAAAGGGCCATAAATTTGGAAATGACAGTGACTCTCATCAGATGTTCATAAGAAAAGAAAATGATCATATGTTCCAGAGCACTTCAGTAGTTTAAAGAATTTTTGTAGCAAATAGCAATACTTAAAAAAACTATTGTAGAAACCAGTTGTCTATTATTTTGGCTACCAATTCCTTTAACTGTGAGAGTCTATACAGATCTTCTTGTCCCGATGAGACTGTGAAATCTTACATAACTTTTCAAGTAAAAGGCAAAGAAGAATTCTTATGAAAATTAATCTAATTGCTTAAACCAGATTATAAACCTTTTTCTTTAAAAAAAAATATATTAGTTTGAAATTTCTTTTTGGCCACACCACACGGTATGTGGGATCTTATTTCCCCAACCAGCGGGTAGAACCAACACCCCCTACTTTGGAAACACAGGGTCCTAACTGCTGGACCATCAGGGAAGTCCCTAAGCCTGATTCTTGCAGCAATAAAAGGGGTTTTAGTTTAATCTCTTAAAAAAAATCAGAATATAGTTGGGTTAGTTTCTGCTGTGCAAAGAAGTGAATCAGCCATATCCATTCATTTATCTTCTTCCTCTTGAACTTCTCTCCCACCCTAGACCTGTCCCACCCCTTTAGGTCATCGCAGAGTACAGATACACTTGAAATATATTAGCTTATTTTAATTGGCTAGTTTTAAATATGAATTCCTATGACTTAGTTGCAGAGTCAGATATGACTGAGCAACTGAACAGCAAAACAAGAGGGGAGTCTTAATGTTTCCATTTCACAGATAAACAAACTGAGGGACTTGGAGGTCATGAGTTACATTGTATCACTTACTACAATCTCCACTGTAGCTGGTACCAAAATCCCCAGTAACGCATTCTTTGGGCTATGGATTAACTTGGGGAGCTGCTCTGTCACTGACTTTACCTCCATACCCTTGGCAAACATGCATCAATTCTACTTATCTCCTGCCTGGCATTTTGATATGGCCTTCCCTGAAATGAGAGAGATCCTCCACAGAGACTCCTAGGCATCTCTGCTCTCCTTCAGAGAACAAAAGGCCAGGAGTAATTTCATGATAGCAACCAGAAACTTTCATCTTGATAGCACTCCAGGAACATTGAGCAAGTGGATCCACGCACACACTCGCCTGCTTCATTTGTGTAGTCCGTGTTTCTGGTCTCGCTGGAAAGGCATCACCTTTGCACAGGCAATCTGCAACTCACCTACCGAGGTCTGAATTACAAAATAATCCATCAAGATGAAATAGCCAGTGGTCCCTTTGCTCCACTGGACACCAATAAAAGCCATCTATTTAAAAATCAGATGGAGATGTTAGACAATTCATGTTGTTTGAAGAAAACAAGTAAAAACAATTGGGAAAGAATGGCAAGGTTGATGTACATAGCAAATGTGACTCACCCAACATTTTCCTTGGCCTTTCCCCCAAATTGCTATGCTATAGTTTTTACTTTGCAATCATACTGGCTAAAATCTATCAAAAATTATTTCTGTGCATCAAAACTTTCTGGTTGCAAAAGAGACTTCCAGATCATTAGTCATCCACTCACTGTGTGTTACCCTGTCATAATACAGTCCTCAGAAGAGCCAGTCCAGACTGGCCCCTCCCCAAGTCTTGTCTCTGTCAATACCACCTTCAGAACCCTGTCTCTCAGACTACAAACCTAGTGGCCACATTTTATTCCTTACTTAGTGCAGTCTCAAATACTGCTGATCCCTATTTATTCTTCCCCTGGGCTTCCCTGGTGGCTCAGGGCATCCACCTGCAATTCAGGAGATGCAGGAGACTCAGATTCGATCCCTGGGTTGAGAAGATAACTTGGAGGAGGAAATGGCAACCAATGTCAGTATTTCTTGCCTGGATAACCCCATGGATAGAGGAGCCTAGTGGGCTATAGTCCATGGGGTTGAAAAAGAATCAGACATGACTTAGCAACTAAACAGCAATTCTTCCCCTAAAAACATTCAGACCTGAACACTTCTCCTAGGTACCACTGCAATAAAGTTAAGTCACAGTTGTTTCTCAGCTTGACTCCTGTCTCTTCCATGCCTTTCTGAACCATGTGCTCTTACAGTCCATTCTCCACTCAGCAGACAGAGTGATGGGGAAGAAAAGTGAATCCAATCAACTCAGCATCTCTTTCCTAAGAAATGCTCCCATCGTGACCAGGGCTCCTCTCCCCACCAGGTTCCCTCTACTTTTCTCCTTTCCCTCTCTGCTTCAGCTACACTGGTGACAAGCTCTTCTGCCTCTTAGAATCTCTGTGCTTGATGCTTTCAGCTTGTAAGCCCCTCCCTGAATCCTAGAAGATGTCTCTCCATCAGTCAGTCTCAGCTCTAACTCAGCTCTCTGGGAGGTTTTCCCTAACTCTATCAGCTAACCTGGATTTCCTACTTCTCCTGGGACTCTCTCTATCCCCCCATATCTCTCTCTATCGCCCTTTTCTTTTCAGTATAATTCTGACTACTCACTGTCAGCTTATTTGTTTCTGTCCACGTCTTTCTTCCCATGAGAGAAGGTAAACTTGAAGACAGGACTCCTCTGTTGTAACACAGTATTTTCTCCAGTGGAAGCTGGTATATGGTTAGCAGATATTCTATAGTAAGGAGCTGTTCCATAAACAGTGCTCATCCACCATCACAGTGCTTTTCCTCAGAACACCCAGCTATGGTCAGCTGCTCTGGATGACAAAGATCACCTGATGAAGAAGGGAGCCCATCTTAAGGGAGGAGAGGAAGGTATAATGAGGTGACACGGTGGGGACCAAAAACCGTATGTGTCTACAGAGTCATCTGGGACCTGCCAGGACAGTGGCTTCTTCCTAGAATCCTACTTATTTCAAAGTCTGGGTAATATCTGAGTTAAAGATGAAGGATCTGGTTTTGAATCCTGAAGTAGATGACAATTTCTTCATCTGTAAAATGGTGTGCTTATGCTATCTCACAGGATTGTAAATGGGTAGAAAAACTATGACAACCTAGATAGCGTATTAAAAAGCAGAGATATCACTTTGCTGACAAAGGTCCATCTAGTCAAAGCTACGGTTTTTCCAGTAGTCATGTATGGATGTGAGAGCTGGATCATAAAGAAGGCTGAGCACTAAAGAATTGATGCTTTTGAACTGTGGTGCTGGATTAGACTTTGAGAGTCCCTTAGACAGCAAGGAGATTAAACCACTCAATCGTAAAGGAGACCAACTCTGAATATTCATTGGAAGGACTGATGCTGAAGCTGAAGCTACAATACTTTGGCCATCTGATGCAAAGAGCCAACTCACTGGAAAAGACCCTGATGCTGGGAAAGATTGAAAGCAAAAGGAGAAGGGGGTGACAGGATGAGATGGTTGGATGGCATAATGGACTCAATGGACTTGATTTTGAACAAACTCTGGGAGATGGTGAAGGACAGGGAAGCCTGGTATGCTGCAGTCCATGGGGTGGTGAAGAGTGGGACAGGATTGAGTGACTGAACAGCAACAGCAATAGAATACTCAACACAGAGGCTAATTTCTAGCATGTCCTCAATTAAGAAACTCCTATACTCTTTCCCCTTCCCCATCCCACACACAGGTGATTGCTTTTGAATTCAATTATATTCAAGGTTAATTAAGCTCAGAACCACCGTTTAAAATAGTTTCTATAGGAATATGTACCTAAACATCCGACTTCCATATAAATGCCTTTTGGAATATAACCTGGTTGCACTTGGAGAATTACTTGCCATGAAGTGTTTGTGCTTCCGTTTTGTTACCAGGCTGCTCTGGGTATACATTTTCTCAGGGTCCTATCTTTCCAGCACTCATCCCATTGTTAGGGAACAATTGACTTGGAGTACAAATGGGACAAAGGCAGATGTGTAATTTATTCCATTTTTCTTAGAAACAAGAAACTAAATATAAACAAGAGTAATTCAATTCTGATGAATAATAATCACTATGCTTTATAATACAGCAGAGACAAAGAGAATACAGAAGAACTTGTTACATTCAAATCTGAAGGGCTTCTGTGATAGGCTGTGAAGGACCATTACATCCTCATTTATTCTACTTTCTGTTACTGACTCTGTTTTTTTGTTAGTGAGACGTTCTTGTCTGTGAAAGCTGCTTTAATCTTGGAGACAAACAGTTAAAAAGGACAAAGCATGCAACTGAATTTTTCCTTTTTACGATTTTGATTTCTTAATTATTTCTTTTAGTTACATGAAAATGTTCAAAGCATAGATCTTATCAATACAAGTATTGGCTGCCTCAAGAAAACAATTCAAGACCAATAGAGTGCAAATTGAGTTTACCAAAAACCAAAGCAAAAATGAAAACAAAAATCCTAACAGAAGGTTAGGATTCTTTTTTGAAGGTTAGAATTGGGAAGATTCTATTTTGTCATACTATTCAGAGAGCATGTCTTCTTACTGACATATATGTAAATAAATATGTTTTTTTATATTGAGAATAAAATGTCTATCATGTGACATTTAAAATAATAATGTTTTAACAAAATTTTTATTGTATTTCTTTCTTATTCAGAGTAACTGAATAATCTAAATTCTAGTCCCTTGATGAACTCTTCTACCACCCAGCTTACACTCTTTACATGGGAGATTTCCTGAAAGAAACTTATCTGAACTAACCTAATAATTATTTATAGCTTACTGTAACACAGTGTACTTTTGATTTGAAATAAATCCTATGATTTTATTACAATCTTACAATTGTCCAATTATAGGGTTTTACATAGTTTATTTCATGATGACAGCATAAACTTATTAAAAAAATTGAAACATAAGCTAAGAACAGAAAATGGTCATGTGACCATAATGAGTCTCTTTCATGATATAAATACATATCAAACTTGGAGTTAAATCTATTTATGAAATGGAGGAAAAAAACAAACTTGCTATGAATATTTCTAAATTCTCTAATTTTACCTGGGAACTCTGCTGAACCTTCTAACTTACTTATATTTAAAAAAATTCTGTCCTCTGAGAGCCAACAGACAAAAATTTTAATTATATGTTTTGTTCTTTGCATATAAGTAAGCAGTTTTCTCTATAGGAGTTCAGTTAGAAAATTTTACAGGTACATAATAACAAGAAAATTTTTATACTAGATCAACTTTAAATAAATGTCTTCAAAATTTGTGTTGTGAGACACAATGAGATATAGGAAATAAAAAAGTTTCTTATTTTTAATGCCTCCTGGCTCAGATGCAAGACACAGGTATAGACTCATGGTAATTCTTACGACTGCTCTGAGGAGTCGCAAATGGCTGTGTTTCTGAAATCAGTTCATTATTTTATCTAATGTATTATGTCCATCCAGAAATGCCTTGCCACAGCAGAAACAGCAAAGCTGTTCTTTCATATTTAACTACTAATTAATTAGCAAGAATTCAAGTTGTTCACTAGTACTAGAACAGCAATATAGTTTTTCTGTTCAGTAACCTACATCATCTAATATTTCGAAGAAAGATGCTATTTAAGTGGGTAAGTCCAAGCTTATCACAAAGTAAACTGACCCTTTAACCGGAACATAATGAGCGAAGTTAGCATCTGTACCTCCAAAATAAAAATGTAACATCAACATGCCTATTAACAAAATGAGAAAAAATCTAATTAAAGCAAATTAGCCTAATGTGCACAGGCTGGATAAGACAGATTACTTCTAAAAATCCGAGAAGATAATGGTACCCATATGGGATATGTTTTTGGCATTTTTCATATAAATTGGACAGTTTTAGAGGATAAATATGGTACAAAAGTCCTTACAGGCAATTATGTCTTTACAATGCTGGTGGCTGACATCATAAAAGTATAATTTTAATTGCTATTAATTGCATTAAGTCTAGTCTTATTGAATACTTAATGCCATTTCTGACAGTAGTGCTAATTTATATACTTTAATGAAGCTTCATGGTAGAAGTTTGGAATTATAGAGCTACTTAAACTATGTCTTAAATAGTACATTTTATCTGTCAAGAAGTTCTAGATATAAAAACATTCACTGGATATTTTCCCTTTAAAAACAGGTTTGCATTTCCCCTGCTTTTTTTGTGTGTGAATGATAAAGAGATGTTGCCAGGTTTTTTTTTTTTTNGCGTCTTTGTGGGCTGGGCGGGAGGAGATGACACTTGTCTCGGAGTTGACAGCAGAGCGGTCCTCCCGGCGAGTCAGCCTCCTGTTGGTTTTTGCCTCTTGAGTGAGGGTGGGGAGGAAGCAGCGATGTTCGAGCATGTGGCCCTGTGCCTGCTGCTCTCTCGGGGAGTGAGTCCTGTCTCACCGCGTCCTATGCGACAGCCTTGGAAAAACAGCACCTCTGCTTACATTTTGCCATCTCCCCGTGTGTGACCTTGAGCTCGTCGTGCCAAGACCTGGGCCTCAGTTTCCCCCTTCCAAAATGCGCAGTATTCGTTGTTGTCGTCTGAATGACATCCACACGAAAGAAAATGTTAGTCAAACCTTGAGATTTGCCAAAGACCTTCATGAAGAAGGTGATACTTAATAATGAGTACTAAAATTTTCCGTGAATAGAGGAGAAGGTATTGAGAACGGTTATAAAAAAGGTGGCTAGAAACTGATGAGATCTATGAAAATCAGTGTCTTCGTTGTGTAAGAGAGGAGTGTGAAAAGCATCGTGTACTTCTTTCCCCATTTTCTCTTGCATTGCTGGAGTGAGAAGCATTTATGTTTAAGTTTTCAAGGAATTGAAACGTGGCAGATTTTGTTGATGAGGTAATTGAGTGTCAGGTTTTAGTGAGGTAGTGCCTTTGAAGTATTGCTGAGGACGAGCGAATGGTGAGATCTTTTCTAAACCTTTCTGAGTTAGAAGCCATCTGTTGCTACTTTATTCTTTAAAAAAATGATAATATTGAGTTTTCAGCGATAAATAACAGCACTTGACATTTTTTGATACTTTACTTTTGCAGTGCATCTTCACTGGTATTATCTAACCTGACTTTAAAAAATCCCTCAAAGGAGATTGGGTGGTGTTATGAGTAGCTTCATTTTACAGATGAGGAAACTGAAAGTCCTAGAGGTTGATACACAGCAAGATCCTAGTCTTAACGTTGTCTTAAGACATCAGGCGTGCCTCATTTTCTTCCTCAGTACAGCTGTAATCCAGAAACAGAATGGTAGGTATAGCAATGATCATAACACTATGTCTTAAAACTAACAAATGTGAATGTGATGTTCCTTAGCACAAGACTTCTCAGTAAGTAATCCCACCACTTACCTGCAGAAATGTGATGCCCTCATCATTTGTAGCAGAAATGGAGCTGTGTGATTTCCAGTATACAGAAATAGCGAATCATTATGTTGGTCACCTGTAACTATTTTTCTACCACAATATAAAAAGAGAATTAGCAACCTTAATTTTTTTTTTTTTTTTTTTACATATTTTNAGATACTGAGACTTTTGGTAAACTCTAACCTGTTATTTCTGCTCAGAAAGGCATGGTTAATAAAGTGAACGAGCACAAATGTCAGGTAAAATATGCCATGTACTTTTATATGCCCTATCGATTTTTCCTATAATTAAAGTGATGAACACACACTGTTTGGTAATAATGAAGCTAGATCTCCTTTTGAGAATTCTTTAAAGGTTTAGCAAAGTCAGTTTCAGCCTGTCGCCTTTTGGTAAAATTATCTTTGCTCAGATCTCCCTAGAGATATCTAAGTAAAAGGCAGGATTGTGAGGGGAAAAGGCTGAGAATTTTAGAAGTCTACAAAAGTTTTGATTACCTTAGTTTCAGCATCCATTGTCCGTGAAAATAGAGGTTGGGCTAAGATTTCTGGAAACAGACATCTGTCTTTCTGTTACAGCATCATGGCTGCCAACAGTCATGCCTTCAACACTGCCCTGTCCCTTGCATCCTCGGCCTAACTTTGAAGGCTATTCTAGAGTTCAGTCTCTTTATTCACCCTTTCACGCTGAGAATGTCAACCAATTAGTGCTACTTTATGTAATGCTTTTCATGAGACTGACACTGGTCCATAAGGAATTAGGCTGAGACCACCAACCCATTTCGCATGGGCCAATGAGTAGCCATTGGATGGTGACAACTTTTGATCACAACCTGCGTTTGGGTTCAAACCAATTACTTAACTGCGACAGCTTCCATACCACCCGATTAGGCCTGTGTGTCATTCAGGGACCCCGATTAACTAAAACAACAACTAGGCGGAAACCTTTTACATAACTTATTTCCACTGCTCTGCTCACCATGATCACTGAAATGGAAAAAGCAAGCTAGGGGAATCAATATTGAAGCCGAGAGTCAACACTCCTGTTTGCTAGGAAAAGAGCAAAAGGATCGGTCTACACTGAAAGACAGGAAGAAAATAGCATCTCAATTTTTTTAAAGAAGAAATTAGAGCAGGAGTTTTTTTTCTTATGGGAAAAAAAATTGTTGAATAGTTCATTCAATATATATGTCCTTTTGCCTTAAAATTATTTCTTTATCATGAAAACAACTCACGCTAAATGCTGCATTCTTAGAAATTACAGAGAAGTCTCCCTAATAATTTATAATTCCACCACAGAGATAATAAACTACTGTTAACAGTCAGCTGAATACCCTTTTTGTTTATTTTATGCACGTCTACCTCATGGAATCAGTCACTTTCTACTGCTTTGTTGTCTGCTTAGAAAATATTTTGCGAACCTGTTTTCTTTCAATAATGCTATGCCATGATTCAGATATTTTGCTTTCTTTCCTTCCGTTCTTTCAAACTGTCTGATTGGCTGTCTATGGCAAGGAGGTGGGGAGTGCCATGGCTGAATATTGGTGTTTATTTATTATTAGGAGTTTTTAATTTTCAGGTTCCTTTAGTTGTAAATTTCAGGGAGTAGCCGGTGGGTGGGCTTCTGTGAGCAGTAGCAATCTATTCATAATGGCCCCTTGCCTGCTGCTTATGATTACACAAAGGGGAAACCCAGTTCAGTGGGATTTTACACGCAACTCTACCCTGTGGCTTTAGAGTGGCTCTGCGTCACTCCTGTAGAATCAAATATCCTGACTTTACAACAGTAATCTTTTCAGGTTCAAAGGCATATGGCTCTGGTTTCTGTAAATCTGTTGGCTGAAATATGCCCTTCGTCTGTGAGACCTGATTGAGGATACTGGATTGCTATTTAAGGAATTAAAAAAAAAAAAAAAAAAAAAACTTAAGTCAGGGAAACTCAGAATGACATACACAGTCTAAGAGTGTTTCTAAGATTTTTCAGAATTCTAAGATATACAAGTACACTTATTAAATAGCTGTAGTACATGTGGTGTATTCAGAGTCACTCTGAATTTGCTTACTTGTATTGTGCCAGTGGGCCCATGGCTATACATCTAAGAATCCATAGGTTTCTTTATTAGTTATAATGTATGATGAGGTTGGATGAAGCCTAAAGAATATACTTTAAAAGTATCTTTAATAGAATATACACTATTATAGAGGAAATGTGTACAACCTTNTATTGTGCCAGTGGGCCCATGGCTATACATCTAAGAATCCATAGGTTTCTTTATTAGTTATAATGTATGATGAGGTTGGATGAAGCCTAAAGAATATACTTTAAAAGTATCTTTAATAGAATATACACTATTATAGAGGAAATGTGTACAACCTTAGAAGAATCTGCCTTTTTGTAGTTGTTTACAACGTGCACTTCATACTAAAGGAGATATTTGCATGTGTAATAAGTAGAGGTTACCCCTGATTAGATTCTGAAAATATTGATAATTTGACAATGAATCATTTATATATATATATATATATATAGTAAAGCAGAAATATTTCTATATATGACTCAGCTAGCTTAGTTTTAGCAAGTGCACTACTATAACTGAAGCTAATAATGTTTCATAAATAATGTTTACCTCTGTATCACATTAAATCTAATTAAGTCCAACCTGCTCCTCAATTATTCCAATCACTTATTTGTTGATTTTTTTTCAGATGTATGCATTACAAGATAAGTCTTGGTGGGACAGATCCCTTCTCTCAGAACATTCTGGCAGTTTAACACCAATAGCTGAATTCAAGTAGATTGATAATTGCTAATAAGCAGGATAAGCTAACGTAAACTGATTGATGGTGTGGTAGTCCTCTCATTTAATGTGCACAGACAACCAGTTTGACTCGACAATAATCTATTTATGTCAACAATCATCTAAAACTTAGTAAAGGGAAATTAAAAGAAAGTTGATTAAAGTGAGA
>SJYV01037465.1:5552-26152 GCA_006410875.1 Neotragus pygmaeus | reverse complement strand
AAGAGTTGCAGAATGGCCTGAAATCCTGCTTAAAAACTCAGTGCATATACGGTGTTATCTGAAGAGACACACGTCAAACCATCTGACAGCCACGTCGAGGGCTGGGAGCGCTGATGGCACGTGGAGGCACAGAAACGCATTCTCAGAACTGCCTGCGGCCCCGGGAGCGTCGCTTTCTGTCACCACTTCGGGAACGTCTTTATGTACAGTAAGAAAATATATACATCTTTCATGAACAGAAAGCCTACGTCATGGGACGAGACCAGGTACCTCTGCGAGGAAGGGCGTGACGGGGCCAGCAGCCCGTTTTTGGCCCGGTTGTGCTCAGCCTCTCGCGGAGTCCGGGAACGGCTGCCCCGGCACTCGGTGGAGATGGAAGACCTCCTCCAAGGGGTCAGGCGGGTCGGTGCTTCAAGGCCGAGGCAGGAAGTGGTGGGGGATGCTCTGCAAGCTCCCCGGGGAGTTCTGCCAGGAACAGGAGGTGGGAAAGGACATGTGGGACAGAGCCGGGGTGGAGGGCGTGAGGACGGCCAGCAGCTCAGCAGCTTGCTTTGTACCTAAAGTGTCATCGGCGGGCACGGCAGGTGGAGAAAAACCTATCAAAGTAACGCTGTGGTTAGGCTCCACCCCAAGGGCGGACATATGGCTGAGAAGGGCGGCTGGGCGGCAAGTGCCCAGGGCCTGGCCTCCTGAGCGCCCCAGAGACCTGCACGTGGGAGCCGTGTCCGTGCGGACGAGCCTGTCCTTTGGACTTCTTCGTGCCGACGGTCTTCACATCTATGAACTCGGATAACCAAAGCTCTTAACGCAAAGTTTGCCAAATGAGTCAAGGAAAAGCTGGGACAAAAAGGTGGTGAATGAAGTGGGGGGACGCCGAGAATCCTGACAAGCTAAGTGGGCCGCTGGACGCGTGCTGCTCGCACCCCAGTGCCCAGAGCCATCCTGTGAGTGGACCCTGGGAGGCGGGGTCACCGCCACAGGGACGGCNGCTGGGACAAAAAGGTGGTGAATGAAGTGGGGGGACGCCGAGAATCCTGACAAGCTAAGTGGGCCGCTGGACGCGTGCTGCTCGCACCCCAGTGCCCAGAGCCATCCTGTGAGTGGACCCTGGGAGGCGGGGTCACCGCCACAGGGATGACACCGGCCCTGCAGGGACAGGGGGAGCGCCCGCCCCATGCGGGCTGGCCCGGCCTCCCAGGAACAGATGGGCGGCCAGGGGCAGGGTGTCTTGCCTCCCCGCGCCTGGCTCAGAGAGGCAGGCTCTGCTCTAACGCCCATCTCTACTGCCGCAGGGTCTGCGTGAGCCACCACTGCTGGACAAACGGGGGTGCGGTCTCTGGACAGCGGGGCACCCCCCGGAGCCTGAGCGTGCGCTGTCAGCCCCGGAGCTGGAATTTTGTCAAGGCAACGTGGTAACAGGTCAGCCTGAAGGTCAGATTGTGTGTGTTCCGGGGAGCCCACGCACCAGCGGCTGTCCTCCAAGAGCCCGTCTTCCCGTCCTGCTGTCTCTGGTAGGCAGGCTTCAAAACCATGACCTGCGGCTCTGGAAGGATCACCTCGGCAACTAAAATCAGCAGTCGCTTTTGGAGTAAAATATGTAGATATGAGCCAATGCCATCTCTGAGGTCTCCCAAATAACATTTCTCATGCACCTTGGCTAACGAAAAATTGTAATGTACTTTCCGGTAGTTGACATAAAAGCATTACAATTTAATTAACTTTTGCAGAAATGAGGGGAGGGAATTGGCCGCTGCCCTATTTTTAACCCATGCAGAATACGCAGTGGTTGGCCATGGTCCTCATTCCACTGAGCTTAAGGCTTAGCCTTGGTTTAATTCTTTAAAAGTGTGTGTGTGTGTTGTGTTTAAGGCCAACTCCAGCATTAGGGATCAAACGTGGAAACAGCCCCTGTCCTCCGGAGCTGCCAGGGCATCGGCCTGAAGGCACACAGGCGCCACGTGGAGCCTGCTTCCCGGCTGATCGCGAGTCCACCGCCGCGTCAGTGCCGCAGAGACGGGCTTCCCTTCTCCATTTCCCTGCTGTCCTTCTGCAAGGCGGTCAGCACCTGGGAATCACAGGGAGACACCGATGGGCGACTGGCAACACATGGACACAGGTCCTCACGGCCTCCCCGGCGGCCACTCCTCCCGTCCACCCTCCACATTCCTGCAGACTCATCTTCCTACTGTGGAATCCGGGTCACACGCTCTCTGGGCTAGGACGTTAGCCCAGGGACTTCCCTCCGGGCACTAGCCGCCGGTGTCAAGGCCAGGCTCCTGGGCTCTGCCCCTTCCGGTCTGCTGCAGCCGCCCGTGCTCCCCCCAGCGGAGCCAGGCCCCCCGCTCTGGAAGGCTCACGTGCCCTCGCGCCTCCCATGCTGCTGCCCCCTGCCCCATCCCTCCCTCCTCACCAGGAATGACCAATCCTTCTAAGGCCCAGGAGACACCAGCTCCCGGCCAGGCCTCCCTGCGCGTCCCCAGGGCGATTTAGCTCCCCCCTCCTTGCTGCTCTGAGCTCTAAGTTAACACCTTTATTTTTAAAAGCAGGACATTCCACTGTGATTGCTTAACAACAGCAGGGACAGGACGAGCCCATTTGCTGCAGCCCTGCAGAGCACCGCCAGGCACCCCCCACAGAGCAGCCGTGTAACCCACACAACATGGAAGGCAGGAGCAGCAGACACTCACACGAGCGACCCGCTAAAAGCCACACCGCTTACACGGACCCATACTTACACGGGTCTTACTTCGGAACCTAGGGTATCTCCAGAGCAACAGCTCCTGAAACTCCTTGGGCCCAGCACTGGACCACTTTTGGCAAAGCACACGTTACAGGGGGTGAAGCAGAAGCCCTGCACGAGGGTTTCAAATGCATGGCACAGAAGGGCTGCTGGGAGCTGGGAGCCCCCTCCCCTCTGAGCGAGATGGCCAGCCAAACACAACCACGGAACTGTTTGCTACAGCGCGGCAGGATCTTACCCTTAAGCACTGTATTTAAGAGAAACGGACACAAACCACAGTTCCCATGGGACCTGGAACTAAACAAACTCAGTGGCGAGGCCCATCGTCAGGCTAACTCCTGTTACCGCCCCACTGTTAGAGGGCGTCCTACTCTCTAATAACCCTTGACCTGGTCTCAACCGGTAATTTCACCTAAAATGCAACAAGTGGAATGGCAGATCTGGACTCGGCCGTCTGTCTGTGCGCGTCCCTGCAGGCGTGTGGACGGGGGCGGGGAGGTCCAGGGAAACACAGAGGGAGGTCAGCAGGTCGCAGCTGCGCGCGCTGGGCGCCAGGGCAGCAGTGGCTCTGAGGGACGGGCACGGGCACCAGGAAGGGCCCTGGCGCTCTGCAGCCACTTCAAAGCACCAGCGCAAGGGGCCGAGTCCCAGGAGACTCCAGAGCACGCTCAGGCGCAGGCGGGCGTGCACCTGTGCAGTCCAGCGGGGACCCCATTCAGAGGCCCTGCCCAGCCCAGCGCTCTGCAGCCGCCATCCTCAAACCCTTGACACTAATTCTGAACAGGAGGCCCCACACCTTCATCGTGTGTTGCCCGTTTATTTCTTAATCAGAGAAAGGCTCTTCTCTCTCACCAGATCCCTGATAATCATATAGCCGGTCCTGCGCACACAGGAGCTGAGGTTTCTGTTTTTAACAGCTTACTGAGATATAACTCACATACCATACATAAAATTGACCCACTTTGTGTGTTCAATTTGGTGGCTCTTAATATAGTCACAGATAGCGTGCGGTCCTCGGCACAGCCAATTTCGCGGCATTTTCATCGGGGCACGGGTAGCCCCTGCCCTCCAGCCGTCCCAGCCCTGTCCCGCTCGCCATGGCCCGTCTCCACAGCGCCCTTTCTGGAACTGCACGGGAACAGGGCCACGCAGCGTGTGCTCTGCAGTCTGGCTTCCTGTTCTGAAGGCGCACCCACACTGCCACAGGAGTCAGTACCTCACTCCTTTCCGTAAACAATGCGCTTACTTCGGAACGGTAACACACGGCACCGTAAGCAGAGAGCAGCGTCCCGCCTCCCGGCTGGTGAAACCAGGAGAGTACTTCATGGTGTTACCCAAGGGCCCGCCACAGCAGCTGTGCTGTTCCCCTGAAGACCCGAAGGAAGGAAGGCCACCAGCCAGAGAGCACCACAGCAGGTGAGAGAGGGCCAGCGCGGGGCAGACCAAAGGGCCCAGGGCAGAGGGGACCCTCTCTGGGTAATAGATGAAGAGGCACTGGATCGTGTACTCTAAAAGGGGTGAAGCTTATGGTACTGTAAATTATTAAAGCTGTGAAGCAAAAATAAATAGACCGCTAACTAAGATAAGAGACAGACAGTCAAATCACCTGTGAAGTAATCTGGCCAAACATAAAAACTGGGAGCTTCTGCGAGCCTCCAGGTCTGTCAACTTACAGGAAAGAGAGTAGAAGGACCACAGTGAACACCACCACAGGGACAGAGGCAGCAAATCCAGACTGTGACAAGTGCTCCTGGATGTGGCCTCGTTTCTTCAGTAAGTAAAGGGGAGGGAGAAGTGGAAAGGAGGGGTAACCCTGCACATTGTAAGAAGACGTGAAAGACTGGTCATCCAATTGCAATGTGTAGGCCTTATCTAGATCTTGATTTAAGCCAACGACAAAGCTACTGCTGATGTCTGAAAACAGAAATCTGAAAGCCGATGGGATGCTTGACAGGCACATGGGGGTTGGTTATTCTCTCTTCTATTTTGCATGTACTTTAAATCTTCCACTAATTAAAAAAACCGTAAATCAGGAACGAGCACTATATTGCAAGGACAAGGCTCCCCAGCACTTGGTGCTCAGGCAAGCCGAGCACACACAGCTCCTGAGGCCAGGTGTTCTATTTCCCTTTCACATGACGAAGATTAGGAACCAGGCCTAGGAGCGAAGTCCAGAGGGGAAGCGGGAGCCCAGGAGGACGCGCTCCCCTGCGGTCGGCCAGACGGCCCTGAGGGCAGCTGCCGGAGCTCCAGCAACACGTCCGGGGAGCCCTCCCCTCCCCTCCCACCACTGAGGACACGCGGCCCCTCTCTGCGCCGCCTCTGTCGGTGAGAGGGCGACAGGTCAGCCCCCTTGGCTCTCTGTCTCTGGGGTTTAAACAAAGGTGGGGAGGCTGGTTTACAGAATCCTGTCCGCCAGGCGGGGGGCGCTGCGCTGCTACTGCTGCTCAGTCGCCCGTCGTGCCTGAGTCTTTGCGACCCCGTGGACTGCACCCCCCAGGCTCCTCTGTCCACGGGAACACTCCAGGCGAGGACACTGAAGCAGGCTGCCCTTTCCTTCTCTAGGGGATCCTCCCAACCCAGGGATCAAACCTTCGTCTCCTGCATTGTAGGCAGGTTCTTTACCATCCGAGCCACCTGGGAAGTCCCCGTAGGAGGGTTGGGGAGATTTTTCTTCTCCAGCTCCTTTGCTCAGAGGAAACGACTGTCTAAGACCCTGTGTGGTAGAGCCAAGCCCCAAACCCACGGCACCTTTGAGAGGGCTGGTTCCTCACAGGGCGCTCTGCATAACCCGCTTCCTCAACCAGACGGGATAGAGAACAAAAGCCCACTCACCTGAGCCCACTTCTTGTTTCGACTTTGCATCTGAATGCTGGCGATGGAAGAAAAGAACTCCTCGGCGGGCAGGTCCTCCGGCAGCCGCGTGAGGAACTGCGCCACGTGAATGAAGTCCATCCTGGTCAGGACGTCCTGGAACAGCCTGAGGAGGCCCAGGGCCGTGCGGAACAGGAACTCCTCCCCATCACGGCAGAATACGTCCCAGACCCGGCAGGCCAGGTCGAGGGGCAGGGACTTGCTGTAGAGAGTGAAGATCCTGGGGGAGAGAGGGGGCGTCAGATCCCGGAGGCTCCACGACGGAGCCCCGGCTCAGGGCCGATCCTCTCCGGCGCTCCTGAGTTTAGGCCCTTTCACCCTTCACGTCCTGGGTAGGGGGAGGGGGTGGTGGTGGAAGAGCTCTGGCCCGCATTCACGCTGAAGGTCAATTTAAACATTTTCTAACACAGCATGATCAGCTTTCACAAAGAATCTCAAACAACATACAGCTTCCGAATTAGACACCGTACTTCGGCATGCAACACGTTTATCAAGAACCTACTACGTGCTTATTCTTACTCTGAGGCAGGCGCTAGACGTTAAGTCAATAAGGCAGGCAGAGCTTCCTTTGGTAGGAAATAAAAACAGCAAACGAAATGCGTAACTCAATCGACACACACGCACCTGGCGTCTGAGGAGTGCTGCACACATTCCTCCCGGCAGAGGCCACAGAAGGAACAGGGTACAGTTTTCCGAGTAAATTTGACAGTGGATCCCAGGAAACTGATCTCATATTTAAAACCATCAGGTGAACACAGTGAGACACAGATCTGCCTTCCCTTAAAAAACTGCTGACAATCGCCAATTCAAACCACCACACACACAGTCTCAGGTGACCAGAGCATGTCAACAGGTAGGTGAATCCAGGCCGACTGTGTGGAGCCCAGTCCTCCCGCCACCCCGGGGTCGAATCTGGGGCATCTCCTGACCCCACACCCAGACAGATGCGCCCACCCGCCTGGGCTCCCTCAACCCCAGGGCTCTGAGGACGCGCTGTCTGCGCCCACCATCCCCACGGATGCTGCCCCCAGGCAGGGAGCCCCCAACCCCTGCCCTACATCGGACCCAGCATCTGGCATCTCTGTGACACGCTTGTGTCCACAAGCTCCCAGGCCACTCCAGGATGTCACAGGCGTCAGGGAGCGGGTCTTGCTGCCTTCCCACCAGACAATCCTCACTGCTCCTGGGAAATCACTTTCCCACAGGCTGCAGTATTCCCTGAGTGCCCACGCTGCCTCCCAGAGACACGCAAGGGCCGTGAAGGCACCTGAACTCAGGTGCTGCGCTCAGGCTGCAGGCCACCTTGGTCAGGAGGTCCTGTCGCCCAGCCTCTACCGCAGGACTCTCCCCTGCAGCGGGGTCTACACCACGCTGGCAAGACTGCTCACAAGTTGCAAGGCTCTCTGCCTGCTGAGACCTCCAGGGTGTGAACTCCACCCTCGCCTCTGGAAGGGTGCTCTGCCCGAGAAACAGCCTTTCCTCCAGGACCTAGGGGAACGGGCATCCAGTGAAGGCAGGACATCCAACCCAGCAAGCTAACGAAGACCACATAATGCTCATTACTTTGCCAACAAAGCTCCCGTCTAGTCCAAGCTATGGTTATTCCAGTAGTCATGTATGGACATGAGAGCTGGACCACAAAGGTGGCTTGAGTGACAAAGAATCAATGCTTTTGAACTGCGGTGCTGGAGAAGACTCTCTAGAGTCCCATGGACTCCAAGGAGATCTAACCGGTCAATCCTAAAGGAAATCAAACCTGAACATTCATTGGAAGGACTGAGGCTGAGGCTCCAATACTTTGGCCACCTGATGGGAAGAACTGACTCACTGGAAAAGACCCTGATGCTGGGAAAGACTGAAGGCAGGAGGAGAAGGGGACGACAGGATGAGATGGTTGGATGGCATCACCAATTCAAAGGACATGAGTTTGAGCAAGCTCCGCGAGTTGATGATGGACAGGGAGGCCTGGTGTGCTGCAGTCCTTGGGGTCGCAGAGTCGGACACGACCGAACAACAAACGTTCAGGGCCATCCCTTGTCAGTGCTTTAAAACTCAGAGATTCAAGGTTAGGTTTCAAATGAGACGCTAGAAGAGGGACAGAGGTCTGAGGAAAATCACTGCCGCTCCTGCCACCAGCAGTGAAAGAAGTAGACCCTGCACACGTGCCCTGGAGTCCAGAGTGGGCCTGCGCCCGCAGGCAAAGGCAAGGGAAGGCCCCTTACCTTTAAAGCCACAGCAAACCTTCTGCCTGAGCTCCTTGCTTTCTCAAAACAGAAAACCACCTCATCACTCGGTCTAGAAAACACAGTTTGAGAGAGAGCCAAGAGATCTTTGTTTTGAGTCCCAATCTGAACATTCTGAACTCTAGAGGACATTTTATTTTTAAAAAAATGAAAAGCAAGTGACCTAATCCCCATTATCACTTACCTGCCAATTCACAGGTGAAAAGTCACACCTTTACATCTTAAAAGCAGAGTAGTCTTAAGGGGAAAAAAAGACTGGTAAAATTGAGTGGCTACAGGCAAAGAGGGAGAGAAACAACAGAAGAAACTTCTCTAACACAATATTCTTCAGATTTGTGTGTGGTCTTTGTAAACTGCTTCAGATACATTGTGAAGCTGATGTCCTAATGATCCAGTGCTACTTACTGTTACATTTTTTTAATGTATACAGAAAAAGATACATTTTAAACACATTAGAACTATTGTCTATGGAACAGAATGAGGATGGGATAAAAGGAGTAACTACAGACAAAATAGTGACTAGTTTACCATGAACTCAGAAGTATGATCAACCTAATCCTCTTCAACTAACATGTTTTAATAGATACTTTTTTTTTTTTTTAACTTTATTTTTTGGCCACATGGCATGTGGGAACTTAGCTCCCCAACCAGGAATCAAACCTGAGCCCTCTGCATTGGGAGTGCAAAGCCCTGACCACTGGATCACCAGGAGGTCCCTCAATTTACACTTTTTTTTAATTCACAGGAATTCACCAGTCAAGCTGTTAGCAACCATTTGCCTTGCTGAGTTGGCAAATACAGATTATCTGCAGGTAGCATTTGTGGTGCAGAAAATGTTCAAAGTGCAAAAACTCACACTGAACTTAGGATGAACTCATAGTTAAAATAAGTACAGCCAAGCCCAGTCCTCCCCACCACTCCTGCAAAGCAACGCCACGCTGAAGGTTGTGATGCCCTCCTGCTCGATGCTGCCGACCATCCCCCAACACTCCACGAGCAGCTCTTGAGATCTGAGCCCTGCTGATTCTAAGCTGCACATCATAAACGGCTTTTAAAGCCTGCTCTATGCCAGCCACTGTTCTTTGTGGTAAGAACAGAATCCAGCAGAACAGACAGCTTTCCCTGCCCTCGTGGGTAGAAAAGCTGAATGAAGCGCACAGTCAGATGTGGATTCAAATAAAAAGCAGGGTGGGAGGCAGGGACCGCCAGTCTGGGTGTGTGAACAGGACGGTCAGGAAGAACGCCTGACTGAACAGCAACACTTCCA
Source organism: Neotragus pygmaeus (assembly GCA_006410875.1). Taxonomy (NCBI): domain Eukaryota; kingdom Metazoa; phylum Chordata; class Mammalia; order Artiodactyla; family Bovidae; genus Neotragus; species Neotragus pygmaeus. The sequence goes on along the minus strand of SJYV01037465.1, from coordinate 17,028 downwards.
CAAAGCCCCGAGGAGGAAGCCCCAGGCAGAGCACGCAGTGAGCTCTCAGCTCGGAGGCAGAGGCAACCCAGCGCGTCCACTGACGGGCCAGGAGGCCACCGTGCTTGAAGCCGTAACAGCCAAAGGGAGAACCCGTGAGGATGCCCGCAGGGACCGGGGCCCAGCACACGGGACCCTACAGGCTACCGCAAGGCCTGTGGGTTTCCTTCGGCATGAGATGGAAAACTATGAAGGGGCTGAGCAGGGGAGGGGCTCGTCCCTTGCGCTGAGCTCTTGCAGGGGAACGCAGGCCTCGCCAGGGCGGCCACCGGACCCACCAGGCAGGTCGGCACAGGACTGCAGCAGAGGGGGCAGCCTGAAGCAGAGCGAACGTGCACGCGCCTCATGGGAAACGTGACGGGTAGGTCGGAGGGCAACTCCAGGGCGGAGCTGGGGGAACTCTGGCTCGGACCCGAGCTCAAGTCACCGGACATCCAGGTGGACACGAGAATCAAGTTCAAGTTCAGAGGAGGGCTCTGGGGCTGGCGACAGCTTTGTGTATAGATAGTGCCAGATAAAGGAAATATTCTGGAATCACAGAGCGAAGAATGTCAAATGCTGCTGCAAAGTCAAAGCAAGACGGAGACCTGATCACCAAGCTTGTCATTCATGTGGAAAACTATACATTGTGTTATACACGGTGTCGTTTACTATCTTCAGGGACTGAGATGGAATCATTAAGGCCTTGACTCTTACTGTATCTTAAATAAAATGTGCCTTTTAAAGAAAAGCATGTAAAAGTTTTCCCCTGACAACATGTCTCCTCACCACAGCTCGGCCTCAGACAGCCCTCCTGGGAAGGCTGCTTCCTGCCGCTGGGCTGGGCTGCGCCTCTCCTGTCAGGTGCTCACACGGCGCCTGACACGTCCATCTCACGACAGCCATCAAACGGGGATGGAAGCCCGGCCTCCCCGCTACTCTGAGCCTGAGGCTGAGGAGGCCTTCCAGCAGCCAGCTCCCTGCCCCTCGGCTCCTGCCCGGGGGCACCTGTGCCCCAGCCAAGTCCAGGGTCCCTGACTGCCGGCCTCCTGCCTCGCAGACGGCGTTCCCCTCGTCCTCCCCTAGAGCGCGGTGCTCAGACGGCTCCAGGGTCCCCAGGGTCCCCAGGCTCCTTGCCTCCCCTCCTACCTCCACTTTCACTGGAAAACTGTTCATCAGCAGCAGCTGTCAAACGCTTCCCTGTATCTTCAGCGGCACTCAGAGTCAAAACCAGCGAGTGGACAGGACTTGGAAACAACGCTCTCACGTTTACTCAGAAGAGCTCGTCAGGTGCGGGTGGACAGCCGCTCAGCTCCCGCGGGGCCGAGGCGAGCCCGGCGTGGCCTGCAGCCCAGGACCCGCCGTCAGAGCACATGGACGAGGGGGCTGCTGCGTGCATGCGGCCCCCCCACCCTCAGGCTTCCCGCCTGCTCCCCACAGGGAGCCCTGAGTGTCATCCTTCCCCAAGCACGACGAGCGTGAGGAAGGGAGGGCGAGCAGGGAAGGCTCCCCGGCCCTCCCAGGGCTGCGGCGCGCTTCCCGCTCGGGAAGCGGTAACCCCAGGACTTCTCACCCGCGGGACAGGAGTGCTGAGCTCCCCAGTACGACTGCACGTCACTGCACTGGGTCTGGAAAGAGACAGCTTCAGGGCTGCCCTGGGGCTCGGCGGCCAATGCGGGAGACACAGGACCCATCAGTGCTGTCAGCTCAGTGCAGTCGCTCAGGCGTGTCCGACTCTTTGCGACCCCATGAACCGCAGCACGCCAGGCCTCCCTGTCCATCACCGGCTCCTGGAGTTCACTCAGACCCACGTCCATCGAGTCGGTGATGCCATCCAGCCACCTCATCCTCTGTCCTCCCCTTCTCCTCCTGCCCCCAATCCTATGGGAAGACCATGTCTTGAAGTAACTAAGAACTAGGTAATAGAGTAACAGTTCTGATGGTTCATCAGATGCTGCTGAGCCTAGGAGTGGCAACTGCTGGAGCTCTTGTGGCCTAGAGCCTGGAGCCTGCGCCACCACCACCACGAGAAGCCCGCACAGCGCACCTCGGGAGTGGCCCCACCCGCCACCTGGAGGAGAGCCCACGCAGCAATAAAGAGCCAGCACCACAACTAAATAAAATCATTTTCAAAATGACGGTTTCAGGTACCAACTCAACTACTTAAAAAAAAAGTCATTCTATGTTGCTAAACTAATAAAGGGGCTAAAGGCGCATAAAAGACAACAAAGACAACTGTGTGTCTCTATATCCCCCATTAACGTATGTAAGAGGAACAGAACAATCTTGCTTTTGTTTTTCCTTTTTCCTGGCAAGGCTTCACATTTCCAATGGCAACGTCTAACCTACCTGCTGGCCTACAAACAGGGAGCAGGCCAGGGAAGGGAGACGGGGAAGCCAGGCCTAGAGGCAGAAGCTGCTTCTCAGAAATCGATGGTGTGAGAACTGACACCGCCCTGCGCTGCTCCTCAGAGTCAACAAGCAGCGCACGCTCCCAGGGCTGGGCGCTGCTCCACATGCTCCACCTGGCTCAGCCACGGTGACCCCTGAGGAAGAGCCGTCGTCTTCTCCACTTTACAGGCGGGGGTGGTGTTCCGTCACTCAGTCAAGTCCGACGCTTTGCAACCCGTGGACCGCAGCACGCCAGGCTTCCCTGTCCTTCACCATCTCCTAGAGCTTGCTCAAACTCATATCCGTTGAGTCAATGATGCCATCGAACCATCTCATTCTCTGTCGTCCCCTTCTCCTCCTGCCCTCAATCTTTCCCAGCATCAGGGTCTTTTCCNGCACGCCAGGCTTCCCTGTCCTTCACCATCTCCTAGAGCTTGCTCAAACTCATATCCGTTGAGTCAATGATGCCATCGAACCATCTCATTCTCTGTCGTCCCCTTCTCCTCCTGCCCTCAATCTTTCCCAGCATCAGGGTCTTTTCCAATGAGTCAGCTCTTTGCAACAGGTGGCCAAAGTACTGGAGTTTCACCATCAATCCTTCCAATGAATATTCAGGACTGATTTCCTTTAGAATTGACTGTTTAGATCTCCTTGCAGTCCAGGGAACACTCAAGAGTCTTCTTCAGCACCACAGTTCAAAAACATCAAGTCTTCAGCGCTCAGCCTTCTTTGTGGTCCAACTCTCACATCCATTTGTGACTACTGGAAAAACCACAGGTGAGGAAATCACAAATGAAGGAAGGATGCAGAAATATAGGTAAAAGAGGAAAGGTTCAAACCACTCAGTTCCAAAGGAAATCAACCCTGAATATTCACTGGAAGGACTGATGCTGATGCCGAAGCTCCAATACTCTGGCCACCTGATGCAAAGAGTTGACTTATTGGAAAAGACCCTGATGCTGGGAAAGATTGAAGGCAGGAGGAGAAGCGGGTGACAGAGGACAAGATGATTGGATGGCATCATCACCTCGATGGATGTGAGTCTGAGCAAATTCAGGATATGGTAAAGGACAGGGGAGCCTGGCGTGCTGCAGTCCGTGGGGTCAGAGTCGGACACGACTTGGCGACGGAACAACAAAAGGGGAAAGCTCACCTCACAGTGTCTTCACTGAGGAGACACCCCCAGAGACCTGGACCTCCAAGGCCTGACACCACCGACGTCCAGCTGTGCCCAGAGCGGTCCCCCCAACTGGCTCCTACGAAGGAGCCTCCACCCCCAGCACTGGCTCAGGAAGCGGCCCTGAACCCCAGCCCACCCCACCACGGTGCTCCCAGGGTCCTCAAACTCAGACGAGGAGCGTAGACACTGCTAGGTAATTACTCAGCCTCCTTAGATTCTGTGCGATTAAATAAAACAACATGAAACAACACAGAACCACATTCATTTAAAAACTGAAGGTAGTTATAGAAGTCTCCATTCAAATGCAATTAACAAGCCTAACTCTTCCCCCCACAATCCTGGGAGCAAGCAGAGAGAACCACCTCTGAGCCCCCAGAGCATCCTCCAATTTGAGCCCAAAGGTGTTTCCACCTTGGGCTCCAGCCCTGAGCAGGGGCTGCAAACAGCAGGTAAGTCATGTGAACCCTGCCTCAGCACCCAGGCTCCATCATCCGCCGGGCAGGGGTGGGTGGGCCAGTGACCACAGGCCATATGGGTCCTTCTGCCTGAACGTCCCCCACCCTAAAGCTCTGAACCCTCCTCCCGCCCTCCACACACACGCTGAGGAGGCACCCTCATGGGGTGCCAGATGCGACTCAAACACCTGCAGCTCAGCAAGACAGCTTTGCTCTGGAGGAGTTTTTAGGTGCTGGGCTGGATGAAGCACAAGCTGGAATCAAGATTGCCGGGAGAAATATCAATAACCTCAGATATGNTGGGGTGCCAGATGCGACTCAAACACCTGCAGCTCAGCAAGACAGCTTTGCTCTGGAGGAGTTTTTAGGTGCTGGGCTGGATGAAGCACAAGCTGGAATCAAGATTGCCGGGAGAAATATCAATAACCTCAGATATGCAGATGATACCAGACTTATGGCAGCAAGTAAAGAAGAACTAAAGAGTCTCTTGATGAAAGTAAAAGAGGAGAGTGAAAAATTTGGCTTCAAACTCAACATTCAGAAAGCTAAAAAGATCATGGCATCCGGTCCCTTCACTTCATGGCAAATAANCAGACTTATGGCAGCAAGTAAAGAAGAACTAAAGAGTCTCTTGATGAAAGTAAAAGAGGAGAGTGAAAAATTTGGCTTCAAACTCAACATTCAGAAAGCTAAAAAGATCATGGCATCCGGTCCCTTCACTTCATGGCAAATAAATGGGGAAACAATAGAAACAGTGTCAGACTTTATTTTGGGGGGCTCCAAAATCACTGCAGATGGTGATTGCAGCCATGAAATTAAAGGACGACTGCTCCTTGAAAGAAAAGTTATGACCAGCCTAGACAGCATATTAAAAAGTAGAGACATTACTTTGCCAATAAAGGGTCCATCTAGTCAAAGCTATGGTTTTTCCAGTAGTCATGTATGGATGTGAGAGCTGGACTATAAAGAAAGTCGGAGAAGACTCTTGAGAGTCCCCTGGACTGCAAGGGGAGCCAACCAGTCCATCCTAAAGGAAATCAGTCCTGAATATTCACTGGAAGCTCTGATGCTGAAGCTGAAACTCCAATATTTTGGCCAACGACGCAAAGAACTGATTCATTTGAAAAGATCCTGATGCTGGGAATGATTGAAGGCAGGAGAAGGGAACGACAGAGGATGAGATGGTTGGATGGCATCAGCAACTCAATGGACATGACTTTGAGAGTAAACTCCGGGAGTTGGTGATGGACAGGGAGGCCTGGCATGCTGCAGTCCATGGGATTGCAAAGTTGGACACGACTGAGCGACTGAACTGACTGAAACCGGAAAGCAGAAGCTATGAGTGAAAAGGATGTTGGATGCCATGGAAACAGAACTCTTCCATCAGTAATTTCACCCCAACCTGCCTTTAAGGTAGAGACTCGGCATGCAACAGGATCTCCAAGCGCCATCAAACGTTCCAGGAACAATCAGGGTACAGAATGTTCTGCCTGATTATTTCATTAAATCAGGATTATCTATCACAAAACCCATCCATGCCTCCTAATAACTCTAATATTTGAGAGCAGTGGGAAATATTCTGACAAGTTAACTGGCCGCATGTCAATTCTCCCACAAAACACGGACGTCTGATGGTCTGAACGCTGGCAGCTCTGTAGGACGCCGGGCATGGAGGGGGAGAGCCCGCTCGGGCCTCTGTGTCTGTGCGAGCAGAGGCAGAGACAAGCACACTGGGTAGGATCCCTGCCAGGGGGACGGCCTCAGCAAGGGGATCTCAGTCTCCACCATGAAGTCTCTGCAGCGCTGGGCAGACGGCAGCCCCCGAACAGGGCGGGAGGCGGGCACTCCTGCAAGACACGGGCTGGACTCCATGCACCTCAGACCCGAAGAAGGGGCCCCTTGGGAGCAGGCGCATCCCTGGGTAAAGGACTCCGAGCCCAGCATGGGGTGGGGCACGGGGGTCACCAAGGAGACCGACTGCACTGGGTCTACTGCGGGGGCAGCAAGAAACAGGGGTGCTCTCATGAAGGGAAGCCCCAACCGCTGTGGGGAGGGGAGAGAGAGGGGGTTCTGGAAGAGGGGCTCTCAGACTGGGCAAGACCACGTCTTTTAAAACTAACACAGTAACCCCGGAGGTGGAGAGAGTGTCTGCGATGGAAGAAGGAGCAAGTCATAGACGGCTCCCAGAGGGCACAGGTCTCCCGTGAGCACCCACACGGCTCACCCAGGACACTGGGCAGCCAAACCGCGGGGGCCCACAGCCATGCAGAAGGCTGGGGGGCGGGGGGCGGGGGTAGAGACCCGCACCCTCTGCAGAAACACACACAGGCATGTGCGCCTGCAGCAGCCCCGCCACTGGGGAGCAGAAGGGGCCTGGGATGCAGCAGAAGCAGGCCAAGCACGGGACAGAGGGCCACTGGACCGCCCGCCGTGGGACGAGCCTCGCTGGCTCCCTCTGTGCTAAAGGGGCCTGCTCCGGGCACTGTGAAGATGCAACAGGGCTGCGGTGTCTCTGAAATACCAGCCTCCAGGGCGGGTCCTAAGCAGTGCCCACCCTCTCCCTGGGCTTCCATTCCCCACTTCCTGCTCTGAGCGTCTACCTGCCCATGAGTACCGAACTGAGAGCCCGGTCCCTGCAGACACGCTCAGATGCGCACTGTGCGGTTTCCTGGGCTTAGATCAACTCAAATACCTACTAACGACCTCCTGTGCGCCCGGCCCTGCGCTGGGACTGCAAACACAGACAGGGAACCCATGGCCCTAATTCCAGGAAGCAGCCAAGCCCCAGCACCAGCAGAGGCCGTATCCAGGGACCGCGAGCGTCCACGGGGCCTCAGGCTCCAAGCACATCGCGTCACAGAGGTCTAAGGGGAGGAGTCCTCAGAGCGCTCCTGCACCCAGACACCCTGCGCTCTGCTCCACATTCACCACCCATGCATCCGACCCTCACCGCTCACGTTCATCAGCGCATCGACTGTAGCACTGGGGCCTTCCGCACAGGGTTCGCTGCCTTGGTGAAGAAATCCCTCAGACTCAACCCACTCTGAGGGGAGGCACGCAGGCTCTGGAGCTGGCCCTGAGCTCGAACACCAGCGCTGCTGTCCAGCGAGCCAACGGGCAGGTCACTCTGCCTCGCCAAGCCTCCATTTCCTCACGTGTCAAACAGAGGTCTTACGATTCGCTCCCAGGGCCTGTTTCAAGGGTTGGATGAATGAGATACTGTGAGAAGCGCTAACAGACGCGAGTCCCCGTGGCCTGGGCCCCTCTTCCCCATCAGCCTGGAATGAAGCAGAGACGCTCCCTACGGTACAGCACCCCTCATGCCGCCCGTCGTGACCGTGACTGACCCACTGCCCTGTAACACCATCAGCATGGAGCAGCAGCAACATTTTTNTGTATAACTGAATCACTTTGCTGGATACCTGAAACTAACACAACATAGTAAATCATGTATATTTCAATTTAAAATAAGAACTGTCACCTGTACCCCTAGAAACTTTGTGAATTCTGATTAAGAAAGAAAATTAATACATACCAATAAGAAAGTAATCATTTGCTGATCCTGGCCATACTAACCCAGGGGAAACAGTCATCAGTAGTCATTTCACGGATTTATTCGAGGTTCTCAAGTGGATCTGACAATGAAAACGCTTACCTGAAGGAACTAAAATCCAGGGAGGGAAAGAGCTGTGGACAAATAATTGAGGCCAGCATGGCAACCACTTCCTATAGAAGAAAGACATTGTGAGGGTCACAGAAATGGAGATTGATTTTAGCCACATGAGTTACGTGCATGGAAATATAAGTCAAGGCTTCACAGATAGTCAAGAAACAAATCGTTTCTTTAGATCAAAATACAGGTTTGCTGATGCTGCTGCATAGTCTCCAGCAAGGAGCGTGGGCAGTGTGTCAGGGTGTGCCAGCCCAGATGGAGTTGACTGCACACACTTCTGAAATGGTCGTGATTTCATGGGGCAGGAATGAAACTGAACAGAAAATGACCAGATTTGAAATGGGTGCAGTCTGTGATGGGACCCAGATGTTTTGTTCCTAAATATTTGGTAACCATGAACAGAATATATTAATGGGCATAAATTCCCTGCCCTTTGCATTCTGACTTCCCTCTTACTCAGTCTTTAGGTGAATGCTGGGGCTTCCGTTGGTGGTGATTTCACACCCACAGGTGCTGCGGTGTCACGGGCCAGGCCTGCTGTGTGTTCTGACGTAGGAGACCTCCTGGTCCGAATTTCAGCCTCCTGGGCTGTGGAGGCGGGAGGCGTGACTGTGCTCTGATCTCTTCCAGGCTCTGGAGGACCGTCCCAGCTCGCTCCTCGTGGACCAGGGGGACAGCAGCAGCCCCTCCTTCAACCCTTCAGACAACTCCCTGCTGTCCTCCTCCTCGCCCATCGATGAGATGGAAGAGAGGAAGTCCAGCTCGTTAAAGAGACGCCAGTAAGACCCCAGTGTTCTAGCTGTCAGCGCCCGGGGGCTCCCCTGCTGGCCCTGCCATCTTCAGAGCTGTGGCCTGGCTTCCCCTCTGAGTCGCGAGAGGAGACCCAGTGTCTGTTCGCCGAGCAGTTACAGGAGCGTGCCGTTCTAAGTTGTGTCGGACTCTTTGTGACTCCATGGACAGTAGCCCACCAGGCTCTTCTGTCCATGGGATTCTCCAGGCAAGAATCCTGGAGTGGGTTGCCATGCCCTCCTCCAGGGGATCTTTCCGAGCCAGAGATCGAACCTGAGCCTCTTGCGAGTCTTCTGCGTTTGGCAGGCAGGTTCTTTACCACGTGTGCCACGTGGACATGTGTTTGCAAAGTGTTCAGAACCCCAGGAGGGTGCAGTGAGGCATGGCCACAGCTCTCATTCTTTTATTTCTGATTGTACTTTATTTGGAAACAAGAGTGGTACGGGAATCTCTTCTGTCGCTTCTGGTGAGAAACTGCTGCACTTTCCGTTATAGGTAGCCCACTAGGCTTCTCTGTCCATGGGATGTCCCAGGCAAGAATCCTGAAGTGGATTTCCTCCTCCAGGGGATCTTCCAGACCCAGGGATTGAACCCGCTTCTCTTGTGTCTCTTGCATTGGCAGGCGGATTCGTTATGACTGCACCCCCTGGGGGAGCCCCGTTATACACACAGTAGTAAATAAAAAAGAAGGCAACGTAGAATTAAATGCAGTCCCAGGAACGTGAAACATACCTTCATGGTAGAATTTTTCAGTTTCAGTTAAAAAGTCCTGAAAAATACTACAAAACATTTAAAATTATATTTGGAGAAGAGGAAGATTCCCCAGCTGCATGAACAGAGACTTGGTTTGATTGATCCTGTATCCCAGCATCTAGAGTGACTTCAGGTGCATAGGAGGTGCTGGCTGAATGAACAAACAAACCAATCAGCCAGTTAACTTTTACAGGTCAATTGAGGTGGTTTGCTGTAACTAATCAAGTGATCGTCTTCTGTTATCTAAGTGGCTTTAAACGGTTACTGATCCTTACTGAAAGGAACATTTCTGAATGATGCGTTCAGACCCAAGGCTTTAAACATCTGAGTTAAATTTCTTTTGTATATCCAGAAAAGCTTAAAATGACTCAAGCGTTAAAACACAAAGAAGCGGAAGACCGGCTTCCTTCAAAGTCTTGGCTTGATAGCAGAGTTAGGTCTTAGCTTCTCTTAGTCATCGTCCACACGGTCAGAGTCTATTGACAGGAATGCACCCCAAATGTGAGGTCCTTTGTGACCTCTGCAGTTCCTGCGGGTCACCCACGTGAACTTGTAAGTGGTTGGGGACCCAAAGTACAAGTTTGTTAGGTTACTTCACAGCCCCTGAGGAATCTGACCTGATGAAAGAAAAAGTGTGAAAGAGTTTCATCGGAAAATTCCTTAGATTGCGAATTGTAAACACTTTTTTCCCTCCCTTTTTTCAGCTACGTTTTACAAGAACTGGTGGAGACAGAGCGTGACTACGTGCGGGACCTCGGCTGTGTGGTGGAGGTATGTGCTTTCAGAGATAGATAGCCTATATCAGCCAGCTCTGAGGCTTGCCAGAAGGGTGTTCATTTGTACAGTCGAATGCCAGTAGCTTCTCAAAAGCCTCGAAAACAAAAACACAGTAAAACAACCAACAAAATATTTCTGAAAAATGAAATTTAGCCAAATATCTTAATAACTTTTAAAGACTTCTCTTTTGAACAGTGCATCTTTACAGAGTCTCCTTTTTTAATATAGTTTAAGTTTATAAATGTTATCTCCAAAAAATGAATTTCTGGTATGGAAATCTGGCCTTTGATTATTTTATAAGAGTGTGGGCATCACCACGGAAATGAGGACATCTTTGGTTGAAAAGTCAGTGTGACCAGCTCTGGATTCAGTTACGTCCTGAATCACCCCTGGGTTTGGAGCTTGGTCACTGGCTGCCACCCCAGGCCATTTGCTTGTAGTTTTCACAGAACAAATACGTCACCAGTTTCGCTGACCAGAAGTTACTCTGAATTGTAACCATAGCAGAGCCACTGCCTTTCATCCGAAATCAAGGGTCCTCTCTGGCCTTGTCCCTACATTAGCTTCAGGGCATCATCATGTTAGTGAACTCAACTCATCAAAAAGCTATTTTTGTAAAATAAAAGTTTATCATTTATTTTTTAAGCTTTGCAAATATGTACAAGGCAGTACTTTTGTAATAGCTATTATAATTAATTGCATAACATAAAAGATTAAACATGCATGACATATCTGTCATCAATACCAACAATAACTTCAGAGCTTCTTGTATAGGTTGAATCCCATCTGAGTTATATAGAAGTTTTAAACCACATTTTAGCAACATAGTTACCAGCTGGTGTTAGAAATCAATTTGTGGAAAGTATATTATTAAATCCTTATTTAACAAATTATATAGATAGTCCAAAAAGAAAAGAAAATGTGTTTCTATCAGATCAGTACTGAGAACAGAGGAAATATACTTCATGCCAAATATTTAATATTTACAGGCTGACAAGATGATTTGTTTTATGAAATCATTTACATTTATTTAAACTTTCCAGTTCCTCAGAAGAGTTTTGATCGTTGAGTGCTAAACAGTTCAGGGAGAGAAAGTTATGGCAGCGAATGTGACTCTATGTTCACAAGCCAGTTAAGGACATATTTCTCTAAAGGTTTTTGTTCTTAAATAAACAATTGGTTTAGAAGACAGTGCCTATGTCTGTTTTGTCCTCTGTGACTTTCGGTAAACCACTGCTTGATTCAGACATGTTCAATGAAATAATCTTATCTTTAAATATTTACTTTTAGGGCTACATGGCACTTATGAAAGAAGATGGTGTTCCTGACGACATGAAAGGCAAAGACAAGATTGTGTTTGGCAACATCCATCAGATTTACGACTGGCACAGAGAGTACGTACAGTGCACACCGTGCCTGGCCGTGGGCAGCGTGTCATCA
>SJYV01037464.1:0-15658 GCA_006410875.1 Neotragus pygmaeus | reverse complement strand
GAACAAACTCTAAAAGATGGTGGAGGATAGAGAAGCCTGGAGTGCTGCAGTCTGTGGAGTCACAAGGAATCCACACAACTTAGCAACTGAACAACACAAAATTCATCCTGAAATTGCTTATGAAATCTCAGTTGATTCCCAGTATCTAAAACAATACTTAAAAATGAAGAACAAAGTTGGGGGACTTACACTTTCTAATTTTAAATTTTACAACAAAGCCACAGTAATCAAAACAGTGTGAAACTGGCATAAAGACAGACATATAGACAAATGAAATGGAACAGACAGCTCAGAAATAAATTCTCACATTTATTATCAATTGATTTTCAACAAGTATGTCAAGACTATTAAATGGAGAAAAGATTTATTTTCTTTCAATGGATAGTGCTGAGAAAACTGGATATTTGCATACAAGGGAACAATGTCAGACACTTACCTTATACCATATACAAATATTAATGCAAAATGGATCAAAGAACAAGACATATGTTTATATGTAAAACACTTAGAAGGAAAACTAAGTGACATAGGAGACATAGAAGAGAAACTTCATGACATTGGTTTGGTGATGGTTTCTTGGATATGATGCCAAAAGTATGGGCAACAAAAGCAGTATAAATAATGCAGACTTCATCAGAATTAATCATGTTTTTGCATCAAAGGACACCATCAAGAGGGTGAAAAGAACCCCCAGATGAGAGAAAATAATTTGCAAATCATATATTTGAGAATGGCTTAATATCCAGAATACCAAAAATTATACATCTCAACAACAACAAAAATCAAACCAATTCAAAATGGACAACAGCTTGAAAAGACATTTTCTCTAAATAAGGTATGTGGGCATGCATGCTAAGTCACTTCAGTTGTGTCCGACTCCTTGCAACCCTATGGGTTGTAGCTGGCCAGGCTCCTCTGTCCATGGGATTCTCCAGCCAAGAGTACTGGAGTGGGTTGCTGTTTCCTCCTCTAGAGGATCTTCCTGACCCAGGGATCGAACCCATGTCTCCTGCATTGCATGCAGATTCTTTACCACTGAGTCACTGGGGAAGCCCCAAATAATGTATACAAATGAGTAATAAGTACTTGGAAAGATACTCAACAGAACTAGTTGTTAGGGAAAGTAAATTCAAAACCATAAAGAAATACAACTTCATACTCACTATGATGTCTTTAAAAAAAAGAAAAAAAAATGCTTCAGTGAGAATTGGGAGAAATTGCAACCTTTATGCATTGCTACTGGGAGTGTAAAATTCTACAGCCATGGAAAATAGTTTGATCTTTCCTCAAAAATGGACACATAGAATAACCACATGATCCAGTAATTCTATTAACACCATGTATTTTCTCAAAGAATTGAAAGCAGAGACTCAAAAGAATACTTGCANTTTATGCATTGCTACTGGGAGTGTAAAATTCTACAGCCATGGAAAATAGTTTGATCTTTCCTCAAAAATGGACACATAGAATAACCACATGATCCAGTAATTCTATTAACACCATGTATTTTCTCAAAGAATTGAAAGCAGAGACTCAAAAGAATACTTGCACATCAAACTTCATAGCAGCATTATTCACAATAGTTCACACTGGAATCAATCCAAATGTCCATCAACATTTTAAGATACATGTGTGAATCTGACTTTTTGTGACCCCATGGACTATAAAGTCCATGAAATTCTCCAGGCCAGAATACTGGAACGGGTAGTCTTTCCCTTCCCCAGGGTATCTTCCCAACCCAGGTCTCCTGTATTGCAGGAAGGTTCTTTAACAGCTGAGCCACAAGGGAAGCCCAAGAATACTGGAGTGGGTAGCCTACCCCTTCTCCAGTGGATCTTCCTGACCCAGAAATTGAACTGGGGTCTCCTGCATTACAGATGGATTCTTCACCAACTGAGCTATCAGGGAAGCCCTATATTTGCTCCATTTATTTGTCTTCTCTAATTACTGTCTGCAATGTCTTGTAATTTTCAGTGAATAAATCTTGTATTTCTTATGTTAAACCTAAATCTATATATCCTTTTATGATTGATATTATTGTAACAGGTATTGTAATTGAATTTTTATTGTGGTAAAATATACATAAAATAAAATTTACCATTTTAACCATTTATTAAGTGTTCAATTCAGTTGCATTAGGTACATTCACAATGTTGTACATTTATCATCAATACTCAATTCCACAACTTTATCATCCCAAACTGAAACTCTGTACCCCTTAAACTATAACTCTCTGTTCCTCATTCCCCCAGCCTCTGATAATATCTATTATACTTTGTGTCTCCTTGAATTTGCCTATTTTATGTCACCTTGTATAAGTGAAATCATACAGTATTTGTCCTTTTGCATGTGGCTTATATCACTTAGCATAATATTTTCAAGGTTCATCCATGTTGTTGTATCAGAACTTCATTCCTTTTAAAGTATATATGTATATAAACTTCCTAGCCTTAAAATATATATAAAACATATAAGGAATGTTGCAACTACAGAACCAGGAAAAGAAAATCTTAAATGTAGGACTTTTAACTATGGAACCATCCAGATTGATACACGAACCTGATAATCGAATTTTGTAGATAATGTAATCCTATACAATACAGAGTGATAAAATAAGTAAAAAAGAATTTTATCTACCTACTGAAAGAATCTGTAAAGAAATACAACAATATGTAAACAGTGTTTATCTCTGTGGTAGTAGCATGATAAAAATCAGAGTTCAAATATGAAAAAGAAAAGACAGTTAATTTTTTAAAAATTGTTCACTTAACAGATTATCAGCATTGGCAATATGGACAAAGTAAACTTCACCAATGAGCCTACCCAAAGGAAAAATTTAATGGCTGCATGGTATTCCATCCTATGAACACTCTATCATATATCTAACCATATCTTTAATACTGAGATTTAGATTATTTTAAATAACAGCTGTCAAGTCAAGCAAATGTTAAGATTTTTACAATATATATCACTTTACAACTGAGCATTTCTTTTAAACAGTCCCAATGGCTTTAAAGCCAGAATCAAGAGAGAGGGAGGGGCAAGTCCTATCAGTATTAGGACTGGGTTATTGGCTATAAGCTAGAGAAAGAAATGGCAACCCACTCCAGTATTCTTGCCTGGAAAATCCCATGGATGGAGGAACTTGGTTAGGCTACAGTCCATGGGATTGCAAAGAGTCGGACATGACTGAGCGACTTCCCTCTCGTTGACTATAAGACAGACAGCTGATTTTATATAGTGGGATACATATACAGAGGTTTTATATAGTGGGATACTCATATAGTGGGATACAGCATTTTGGCCCTTCATCGCAAGTTCTCTTTAACCCAACCTCCTCCTAACCATCTAACTTCCTTCCTGTCCCCAACCGCTACCCCAGGAAATGTTAAGGGAGATTTTCCAATCTAAAATTACTGGTCACTTATCATATAGCTTGTGGAAAATACAGAAAAACAGAATACAGAATATTTAAGTCACTGGCAGTTACACCACCCTGAGACCAGCGTTTGCTAATTTTTTTAGTGTTTTCCCTTCTAACCTCTCTGTAAGTTCTTCTCCCTCTCACCTCTTTCCTTCCCAGAGCCCAGGGCTAAAATCAAAGGGACAGATTTAGGATGGGTGAATGCTTTATCTGACATTTTAGTTGCTATTTTCTCTTTTGAAATTATAAAAAATATAACACCAGTTGAAAATGAAAGAATAAGCTAGTAAAACCTGGTTTCTAGAAAACTTGGATGGTTCTGTGGGACTAGCGGGAGGGGGATGAAGCAGCCATATTAGAGAACTT
The DNA here is from genome assembly GCA_006410875.1 of Neotragus pygmaeus. Taxonomy (NCBI): domain Eukaryota; kingdom Metazoa; phylum Chordata; class Mammalia; order Artiodactyla; family Bovidae; genus Neotragus; species Neotragus pygmaeus. The sequence continues at coordinate 11,868 of SJYV01037464.1, read as the reverse complement.
GGGAAGGTGAGACGAGTTGGAAACTTGATAGATCTAATAATTTATTGGCTCATGTTTTGTTGATCACTGCAGCCCAGCAAATGAAATAGAAGTAGAGTTGTGGGAGAGGGAGGGAGTGACGCAGCAAGCTATTTGCACCAAAAAAATCTAGGCAAGAGATGGCTGCGTAATCATTGAGGCACCGGTTTTTTCTTGTAGCAGCTGACGCTTGCGGAGATCAGCTCACTGCGGCTCTCTGCAGTCTCTGGCCTGCTCCTACAGGTCACTGCGGCCATCGCTGCTCTCTGTACCCCAGCCAGGACACCGCTGCCTCTGGTTCTCACAGCCTCCGCACCGCCTTCATCCCGGCAGCAGCCTCAACCGTCGCTCTAGGCTCCCGCAACACAGTCAGACCACTACCTTTCATTTCACCTCTGTCCCAGTCAGCGCCGCGTCTGATACTCCGGTGAGTCTTTCCTTGTGGAGGTCAGGTCTCCTGAACTTGACGGTAGCCAATTAGGCGTATGAGGTCCTTTGAAAAATGGCTGAGTCAGCCGACCACAAGGAACTGTTCAGTCAAGAAGAGTCTGGTGATAAGGTAATGATGAAGGGGTCCAGGGAGCAGCCGGAGAGCAGTGAAGATGCCTCGGCTGGGCCTGGAGATGATGGGGACCGCGGTGAAGAAGCCGCCGTGGGTCCTGGGGAAGAAGGGGGGAAAGGTGAAGAGGATGCTGCTGGGTCCGGGGAAGGCGGGGGGGAAAAGGTGAAGAAACTGATGAGGATTCAGACCCAGACCATCCAAAAGGACTTATCGGTTATCTTTTAGATACAGACTTTGTTGAAAGTCTACTTGTGAAAGTTAAATACCGTGTGTTAGCCCTCAAAAAGCTTCAAACCAGAGTGGCCAATCTAGAGTCCAAATTCCTGAGGGAATTTCATGATATTGAAAGAAAGTTTGCTGAAATGTATCAGCCTTTATTGGAAAAAAGACGTCAGATAATCAGTGCAATCTATGAGCCTACAAAAGAGGAATGTGAATATAAATCAAATTCTGAGGACTATGATGATGAGATGTATGATGAGGAAGAGATGTGTGGTAATGAGGAGGGTCTGCTACATGACTACATGGATGAGGATGACGATTGTGAGGATTATGATGATTATGCTACTGAAGAGGAGGAGGAGGATGGCAATGATGATGACAATGACAATGACGACAACACCAAGGCAGCTGGAGATGAGAATAAAGAAAAGGTTCCTAAAGGAATTCCTGATTTTTGGCTGACTGTCTTAAAAAACGTTGACACACTGACTCCTTTGATTAAAAAGTATGATAAGCCTATTCTGAAGCTCCCGACAGATATTAAAGTGAAGCTTTCAGATCCTGGTGAACGTCTCAGTTTCACACTAGAGTTTCACTTCAAACCAAATGAATATTTCAAAAATGAGCTGTTAACAAAGACCTATATGCTGAAGTCAAGGCTAGCATATTATGATCCCCATCCCTATAGGGGAACCGCGATTGTATTGCATAGGCTGTAAAATAGATTGGAATGAAGGAAAGAATGTCACTTTGAAAACAGTCAAGAAAAAGCAGAAGCACCACGTCTAGGGAACAATCCGGACTGTGACTGAGAATTTTCCCAAGGATTCATTCTTCAATTTCTTTACTCCTCAAGGAATCAACTCAAATGGAAAGGCTGAAAAGGATGATTTTCTACTTGGTCACAAATTATGTACTTACATAATCCCAAGATCAGTATTATTTCTCTCAGGTGATGTGCTTTAATCTCAGCAAGAAGGGGTAGTTAGGGAAGTTAATGATGAAATTTATGACAAAAGTATTTGTGATAATTGGATGGCTGCAATTGAGAAAGTTAAAGCTTGTTGCAAAAATCTTGAAGCAATAGTAGAAAACATTGATCACTAAAGCAGAGTGTACATGGCCCTGAAATTAATTGTCCTAGATCTAGTTACTCAAAATATAATTTAATTACAGTCTTGTATTGTTAATTTTTCTTGTAGTGTAAGTTAAAATGTATGTCTCAGAAATATGAGAAGTTCAAATACTAATTCATTTGACCTTGCATTTTAGCATAGAATACTTTCAAGAAATGTGGACTGTGGTAAATGATTTAAGACATATTAATATAATGTTGTGTAGTTTAATCCTTCTGAAGTCCTTTTGTCATGTAAGTGTTAATCTGTAGCTATGAACTTTATCAGAACTACTAAATGAGATCAATATTTATTCTAAAAGAAAATTCTGGAGAACCGACTCAAGGTTCTTTTGCTGTTTTTTTGTATTTGTGTTTTCTTTAGCTACTGTGTTTAATTTTGCTGTGCCTGCTTCATTTTGCAATAAAAATGCAATAGAACTTACAACTTGAATCTTTAAGAAAACACCTGCATATGGTTAACAATTTCAGGCAAAACCACATTTATTGTTAATAACAGCTTGTTCATAGGCTATTGTATTTTATGTGACCATGATAAATAATGAAACTTAGCTGTATTAAAGTTATCAGTGAAGTGTTAATCAAAGTATTTTCCAAAGATTGCCATGTATTGTTCTGTGTAATTGTGCAAACTGTAATTAGAATGTATAATTCTCTTTTCCTATAGTACATTTAATCATTCATTGAAAGTGATTATCATTTTGAAAAAAATTTTAATATTCCTTCACCACAAAATGAATAAAAATTTCATTGTTTCATGTTATAAAACTGACCTTTTTTAATTGTAAAAGTAATATGTTTGTTTACTGCAGGACCAAAATCCATATACCCACTCCTCAAATATAAACATTGTTTATGTTTTGATTTATTGCCTACTGTTCTTTTTCTGTGTGTTTATATATTCATGCAAATTTGCTAAAAATATCCCTAGATGTGCAAAGAAAGTGTATCTTTTTATGGTTTATAATTGATCTAATCTTAATCATGAGTCCATCTCCACCTCCCAAGATTGTAGGAAAACAAAAATCTCAGTTTTAATGTATCTAGTGGTAGAGAATCTGCCTGCTAATGCAAGACAAGCCGGTTAGATCCCTGGGTCAGGAAAATCCCCTGGAGAAGGAAATGGCAATCCACTGCTGTATTCATTCTTGCCTGAAGAATCCCATGGATAGAGGAGCCTGGCGGACTACCGTCCATGGGGTCGCAAAGGAGTCAGACATGACTTAGAGACTAAACATCAGCAACAGTAAATTCATTGCCATTTAATAATTTAAATACTCTAAAAATAACAGGCTCATGTGTGTTAGTCTATATTTCAGAATACTCTTCCACATCATTACCTGAATGTAAAGGGGGTAAAGGGACTTATATTGCTTTATGACATTGGTTGGGAGTGCACTGACTGAGAACCATGGATATGGTTGGTCAGAGAGCTGAGTTTGTCCCAGAGCTAATTTTGCCTGCCTCAAGTGTGGAAACACAGAAGTTTGGCTGCCCCCCTTAGTATACTCTGTGAAGGCCACATCTATCTCTCTGGGATAACAGCGAACTTCTTAATCCCTTCCATGCCATATTAGAGCTGAGAGTGCTAACTCTGTCTTGTTATTGCTGCCTCTCCACTCTTCCGTCCCAAGTGATTGTGATGTGATCCCACAAAATTATAAAATGAAAGTGGAACTAAAGCTCCTCTGCTTGTGACTTTTTCCTTCCTCTATTGAACATTCCTCCTTCGAATTTTGGCTCAAAGAGGTAAGTTTTGAACACTACTTGCTTTTCTTACCACTGTCTCTTTTCTACAATCAACTGAGGAGGGAGGTATGGGTTTTTTTCTCCTTTTCTGTCTGACCAGGACCCTCCTCTAATATAATATAGATAAGAGAACTGCACCCCAGAATGGACAGGGCTTTCTTGCTCATCATCTTGAAACACCACTATGTATCAGCAGGCAGGCTTCCCTTTCCCTGGGCTTGGCTGATGATCCTAGTGATGAAATTAAAATGTGCTCCCTGCACTCCGCTCCTTCCTTCACAGGAGAGTAGTGACATTTGCCAAAAATGCTTCTTGCATTTAAAATGGTTTCCTAACTAGTACTTCTACTCCCCTCTGCTCAGAGAAAAATATAATATCTTTCTCCTAGGGACAGTGGTAAACACTCACCTGATTTTCTCTGAGGTTGCAATAGTTGACAAGATAATGGGAAATCGACAACTATGATAGGGGAACCTCAAATCAGGAAATGCTTCCAATGTATACTTGATAAATGTAGACTTTTTCACGCTTTTCACCACCAATAATTATGACCTTTGTTAAATTTCTGACTCCCTTGAAACCCCTCCCACACATGAAAATTGGTCCCCTTTTAAGAGTGGGTGCTGTTACTATCTAATAAAAGTAAGGAAAATTGGTGTATCTTTCTTGCTATTTCACGGAGGAATATCAGACATTTTGAAGTCCCTCCTTGGCAATATACTCCAATATTCTTGCCTGGAGAATTCCATGGACAAGGGGAGCCCCACAGGCTACAGTCCATGGGGTCACAAAGGGTTGGACACAAATGAGTGACTATCAATCCTGTCCTTTTCTCTTATCTCTATGAAACAGAGTAGTGAATCTGCTTCTGGGCTTTCTATAAGGGCAGGCCTGTCCCCTTTGCTGTATCTCTTGTCAGTGACGTTCAGCTGAAGACCACCAGGGACATACCCATAGTTGAACAAGTTGGGTTCACTCATTGCTGTGAGAGAGAACCATTGTATGTTATCAGTAAGTGGGTGTTAAAAAAAAAAAAAAAACATACTTCAGGATTTGGGCTTTGGTTGCATGATTTGGTGGATGGTCTAAGGAAGTGGGGATATTGGTAGTTCAATAAATCTTACCTATAAGGAAGAGAAACTAGAACAAGGATAAGGCAGCAATTGATAAAAAGGTTTAGCTATTCATTAAAGCTATCATGGCAGGGATGGTTGGTGGATGGCAAAGTGACTGTATATTTGTCTGTACTTTGAAAAAATAAGAGGTTTTGCTTTGAATCACTTTATTGTGGTCCTAGAGTAACCTTGTCTGAGGTTGATATTCTATAATATGGTTTATGTGCACTAGAATAAGATGGCCTAGCTCTGAGTATCAGGCCAACTTCCTGATGTCAGGGACTGCTTTTTGCACTTCTTTCCCTTTTGCCTCTTCTCAAAGATGCAGTTTGATACTGTAATCATTCCCATAGCTTATGGTGGGATGGAGGTTCGTTTGAGTTGGGTTTAGACTAGTGTAGAGGCCCTTTGGGGCTCCCTGGGTGGCACAGTGGTAAAGAATCCACCTGCCAATGCAGGTGATGTGGGTTTAATCCCTTGGTAGGGAAGATCCTCTGGAGAAGGAAATGGCAACCCACTTTAGTATTCTTGTCTCGGAAATCTCATGGACAGAGGAGCCTGGCAGGCTACAGTCCATAGGGTTGCAAAGAATTGGACCCTGAGCACTCACAGAGGCCCTTTAGGCCTTGAGGATAGGGCATCAACTTTAGTCCACATGCCGGAGAGACCTGTATCAGGATTTAGGGCTCGTGTGACTAAAAATAGGAATTTACCTTAATTTTTTTTATAATCATTCTTTAAAACTATATTATTTATATTGTCCTGGAGGGATTATTGAGCTGGCTGTTGGGCATTGTTAGAAGCTTTGCATTCTAAAGGAAAATACTGAAGTATATAAATACAACAAAATTCCATTTGGGAGTACATAATTTATAAATTATGATATTTAGTATTATATAGCACATGGCAGAATGATTAGTCTTTTAAGCCAGGCTGCTTGGATTCAAATTAGTTGAGTGACCTTGTGCAAGTTATTTATGTGTCTCAGTTTTCATACCTGTAAAAATATGGTGATAATTATACAATTATCTCATAGATTATTATGAAGATTTAATTGATTTATGCAAAGTTCTTGAAATATATATGGCAAATAAAAAGTGCTATCTAGCATATCTATCTTTAATATTTTTATTATTAAGTTTATATCTAAAACTCTCAAAAGTGTTTGGTAAACAATAAGGATACAGTAAATTCTTATTAAATTATTAATAATTGTCCCCCTAAATTGTTTCTAATTTACAAAAAGTGAAAGCATATACTTTGTATTTAAATGACAGAATCTTCAAGATTTCTGCAAGTAATAAGAAGGGCTAGTTTACCAGTAGTACTTATGTTATTGGCAAGTCTGATTAATGAAAAGGAAAATAAAGTGACCGACTCTGATGTTCTTCACTGCTAAGTGCATTGATTAGCCTTGTAGCTTTGTAAACTAGGTGGAACACTGATCACGGGCCATTTTGTTAACTGGCTAACAAATGAATCATTAAATTAAAATATTTGGAAACCAGGCAGAAAGAGAATACAGAAAATGAAAATCCTATGAAATTGTGTATCATCCATAGATATATAACTGATTTGATTTTTCAGTTACCACACTGCAGTGTACAACATATGGCTGACTATCTGAAAGCAGATAACCTTCACATGGAACACTTTANAGAAAGAGAATACAGAAAATGAAAATCCTATGAAATTGTGTATCATCCATAGATATATAACTGATTTGATTTTTCAGTTACCACACTGCAGTGTACAACATATGGCTGACTATCTGAAAGCAGATAACCTTCACATGGAACACTTTAACATGTGTGAATGTGTCTCCACTCCTAGCTTCTTTCAAAACTGCTTATGGCACCTGACCCCTATTTGCCTCAGATAGAATTGCCTTTCTTCTTACAGGCCACAGGTACTCTTACACATAGAATATTGTTTCATAAAGCATCAAGTGCCTCACGCTTCTACATGCCCTAAGAAAGAAGTTTTATAAAGATCTAGGGTCCTTTATCATCCCTGGTTATAATTTACTGTCTCTGTAAAATAGAGAATCCATTTATTGATTTAAACCTTATTTATTGATACAAAAGCTTCTGCATTCCAGTGGAATGTATCAGTGGGCCATGGGGATAAAGCTTTCCAAGTAATCTTATTTGGTAAGATTGGTGCTAAAATAAAAATTGCACAAAGAAACTTCTAGGGAAAAAAATGACTATTTTAATTAAATTTTCTATTTCACATTTATGCCCTCAGATACACATACACAAACACATACTCTCTCATACACGCACGCGCACACACACACACACACACACACACACACACAAAACACAGCAGGATGATCCAGAATGAGTGGAAGCTTGTGGTCAGAGAGACTGACAACAGGAAAAACCAATATGGAGTGCTTTATCATTTGATACTTCTCCATAATCTATCAAAGTGAAAGGAGATAATAAAATTGATACTGTGTGTGTGTTCATGCTCACATCTGTGCATATATGTACATGATTTAATGCAGAATATGCTAGTAACAATTGGAAATGATACATAAGCAATAATCTCTGTTGTCCAAAATATCCCCCAGAGTTTATGAGGAATCCTATGGAAAAGGAAAGAGTGAGTGATTTGCACTGAGATCTCTTCCTCAATATGATGAGATATGTTTCATTTTATAACATAGAGGAATTGAAAAAAAGTGCTTTTACTTGCCAAGACTCATATTAGGCAGTTTAAGACATTTGCATTTCTTCAGTTCAGTTCAGTCGCTTAGTCGTGTCCAACTCTTTGCGACCCCATGAATCGCAGCACGNTAGAGCATCTCTAAATATAGCTTCTTCATGTGTGAAAGTGACAAGACAATAGTACCTACCTGATAGGTTGTGGGGAGCAAAGAAATCCATGTGTGGAAAGATGGGAACATAGCGAATGTCACCTAGGAGATGCTCGGTAATGGCAGCTGATGTTATTATAGTGATGGGCACTTCCTTACCCCCGATCCACTTGCACTGGTGCTGACACACAGCCCGCTTGGGCTGGTTAGTACGTTATTCTCTCTCAACTTCAAGCCCATGCTACTGTTCTCTGTTTCGATGGGCTGGGTCCAAGCCTCTGCTGACAACATGTCTCCTTTACTACTTAGTGACACTACAGGGAGATGAAGTGTTGCAACGAGAGTAGAAGGACTTGCCCTTTGTGTGTGCTCCCTTCTGGCTTTCCTGGTAGCTCAGACGGTAAAGCGTCCGCCTACAATGTGGGATACCCGGGTTCGATCCCTGGGTCGGAAAGATCCCTTGGAGAAGGAAGTGACAACCCACTTCAGTATTCTTGCCTGGAAAATCCCATGGACGGAGGAGCCTGGTGGGCTACAGTCCATGGGGTCACAAAGAGTCGGACACGACTAAGCGACTTCACTTTCACTTTTCATTTTCTGTCCATATCCCCCCACAGTGACCTTTCAACTCGGAAGCAGTTTCGGTTCTGATTGCTGTTTCCAGCCTTTTTCAGCACTTCCGGAAGGAGCTCCAGGACGTGTGCTCTGAGGTGCCAGCACCAGTGTGGCAGCGTCCCCTCCTCAGAAACCCGAGTTGTAGCTCCCAGAGCCCCTTCTCCAAGCTTCTAGGGTCTGAGGACCCTAGCCTCCTCTCTTAGAAATGTTAGTGAGCTATTTCCTGCATTTACCTTAAGGCTTCCTGCTTGCCTCTCTGGTTTCCCTATATCAGTCTCACCAATTCTCCATATTAAGTTCTGTCTGTTAAAATCACTGGTGAAGTTTCTGTTTTGTGACTATACCTGGGGAATGCAGCACTCTCTGTGTGTTTCTTGGTTGACCGAAAGTGAGAAAGGTTTGGTACAGTCCACCCAGCACTGAATTGAAACCAGACTTAGTTTCATTATCTTGGCTCCTTCACTTTCCAGCTGAGAAATCTTGGCCAAAATACTTGGCTTCTTTGAAAGTCCAATTCTCTTATTTGTGAAGTGGGGTAAATCCTGTTTATCTCATAGGGTTATGTGTAGTTGAATGAGATATTGTCTCAAAAGTGCCTGGCACCTAACAGATACTCAATGCAGATGATGCTTTAGGGGTATAGAAGAGCAGCGCTTAACCCAATCTGGAACTCCTGGGAACGCTTCAAGAAGTGGTAGAGTGTGGAAAAGTGAGTAAAGGAGTATTGTTGTTTAGTTCCTAAGTCATGTCCAACTCTTTGGACCCCATAGACTACAGCCCTCCAGACTCCTCTGTCCATGGGATTTCCCCAGGCAAGAGTACTGGAGGGGTTTGCCATTTCCTTCTCCAGGGGATCTGCCCAACCCAGGGATCAAAACCGGATTCTTTACCACTGAGCCAAAAGGTAGTTATGTCAAAAAAAAAAAAAAGATGGACCAAAACTTCCAGGCTGAGAAAAGGGTAATAGCACAGAAACTTGAAACAACGCCATGCTATTAAAAGCTACAAGTGCTTTAGCATAATTAAAGCATAAAGTATGAGACATGAAGGGGCAGAAGAGGAGATAGGAGTGTAGAGACTGGTTTGTAAATGACCCAGTGGGACAAGCAAAGTGCTTAACTCTATTCTGTCATGTTGGGAAGCTATAGAACGGTTTCATGAGTGGGGTGATGTGCTTAGATGTCCAGCTGCAGAAAGAAGATGGATCCAGGAAAGAGGTGTCAAGAGTGGAAGCAGGGAATCAGTTAGGAGTCTCGTTCAATAGTCTGGATAAGAGATGCTGAGGTCCAAAGCTACAAAACGGGTGGTAAGGAAGGGGTGCAGAGGATGGGACAAATCTAAAGGGTCAGTTAACAAGCAAAAGAAGTAATTGGATTTGGTGATGGACTGGCTAACAGAGGGGAGATAAAGGAGGAGGCAGGATGAATAGGTTGAAGCTTGACTGAATGGGTGCAAGGAGGTTTGATTAACTGAGACAGGGAATACAAGATGGAGAGCAGAATTTAAAGGCAGTGAGGGTAGGCTGAGTTCAGCCTTGGTTTCCTGAATATAAAGGACTTGGAGGGCCTGAAAAAGGGTTTGTTCAGCAGAGTTATGTTTGAGAGTTATGTTTGTTAGTCGCCCAGTGGTGTCTGATCCTTTGCAGCCTCATGGATTGCAGCCCGCCAGGCTCTTCTGTCCACGGAATTCTCTAGGCAAGAACACTGGAGTGGGTTGCCATTTTCTTCTCCAGGGGATCTTTTCAACCCAGGGATCAAACCCGTGTCTCCTGCACAGCAGATGGATTCTTTACCATCTGAACCACCAAGAAAGCCCAGTTTGCTGCCATATAATCTGAAGCTCTTAAGAGAGCTGGAGTGAGTTGTGAGCATCATCAACATATAGGTGGGAAATGCCACTGTGGCAGTGACTGGAATCACCCGTGAAGAGGAAAGCACGAGCTACAAAAAAGACTAACACATTTTTCTTTCCCCTAAGGGAATCCAGTCTACTGGGAGAGAGAAACTTGGACACAAATAATTAGAATACAAGGAACGTGTAATAATTCCTGCTGTTATAACAACTGCATTTTCCAGGTCAAATATGGGACCATACGTTCTCACTGAGGCCTGACCACAGACACGAATGTTGAAGGAGAATTGTGTCAGAAGTCCAGAGGTCTTAGTTCTGATAGAGGTACAAATAGAAGAGCTTTTAAAGGGCAGAGGAAGCAGCCATAAAAAAAGAACAAAATGTTGCCATTTGCAGCAACTTAGACTTGGAGGGCATTATGCTAAATCAGACAAACACTGCATGATATCAAAAGACAAATAGCATAATATCTCTTATATGTGAAATCTAAAAATATATCAAACTAGCGAATAGAACAAAAAAGAAGCAGGTACACAAACTAGTGGTTATCTGTGGTGAGGGGAAGATAGAGTACAGGGAAAAATACCAGTGGGAAATATAGAGGTAGGGGATTAAGAAGTACAAATGATTAGGTGTAAAATAAGCTATGGGGATATATTGTACAACAAAGAGGGTGTTGCCAATATTTTATAATAACTTTAAATGGAGACTAATCTTTAAAAATTGTGAAACACTATATTGTACACCTGTAACTTACATAATATTGTACAGGAACTCTATGTCAATTGAAAAAAATAAGAAAGTGAATGAGGGACTTCCTTGGTGGTCAAGTGGTTAAGAATCTGCCTTGCAATGCAGGGGACACAGGTTCCATCCCTGGTTGAGGAACTAAGCTCCCACATGCCTCAGAGCAACTAAAAGCCCCTGTACCACAGCTAGAGAATCCATGAGCCTCAACAAAAGATCTCACAAGACACAACAGAAATCCCATGGGCCACAACCTAGACCTGATCTGGCCAAATAAATATTTTAAAAAATAGTTGTGAAGCTTTAAGTTGCTTTTATTAATAAAAAATAATGATAAAGTGCAGAAAAAGAAGAACTTTATGTGTAAAGAGGACTTTGAGTTTATCCCTGACAGTGGACTTGGAAAACCTCAGCTCTACCTATATTTAATGTTGTGTTGAATGTTGTGTTGTCCTGGAGCCACCAAGAATAGGGTTGGCCCCGGTGGAAAAATACACTGTGTCCTCAGCAAGCATGGACAGTCCACAATCTTGAGAGAAGATATGTTTTGGGCTCCAGAATCCCTTTTGGACTTCTGGGTCCTGGTCATTTGTATGGCGTCACCTGTTTTACACCCCTTGTGAACCAGTGAAGACACATCCAAATGGAGACAATGAGTAAATTCCATTATTTATCAAAGTGGCGGGGTCTTGAAAGTGAAAGTGCTAGTCTCTAAGTCAAGTCTGAGTTTTGTGACACTTTGGACCATAGCCTGCCAGGCTCCTCTATCCATGGGATTCTCCAGGCCACAATACTAGAGTAAGTTGCCTTGCCCTTCTCCAGGGGATCTAACCTGGGTCTCCGGTATTGCAGGCGGATTCTTAACTGTCTGAGCCACCAGAGATGTCCAGTAGGCTCTCAGTTACGTTACGTTCAAATTGGAATTCAGAGTTGGTTTATCTGCAAAATAAATGGGCTATTGATCAGCTAGCACCCCACCCCCTGTGTCTGTTTCATGAATGATTTTGTGTGAAGTGGTTTTTCTTTT
>SJYV01037463.1:0-14145 GCA_006410875.1 Neotragus pygmaeus | reverse complement strand
AAAAAAAAAAAAAAAAAAAAAACACCTGTATGTAGATCGGGAGTATTGGAATGAACCATACAAATGGAAGCCAAACTGACATCTTCCAAAGTGGGTGAGAAAGTCAGCAGTTCTTTCCTGGTCAGAATTAACATGTGTATAGACAAAAATTATACTGCATTGCTAACAGCTATCTATAGTTTCCAGAGTTATCAGGTATTTCCAAGAGAATCAGAAAACGTGAAGGAGTATGCTATAGATTGTGCAGAGTTTTCTACTCGAGTACAAATTTCCTTATAGTAGCTATTATTCAAATTAGGAGAACAATTTAGAGGACTTTGAACCAAGTTCTGTGGCCCACAAGCAGCTTAAACCAGGCTGTAGAGGTCCAGCTGCTTTTGTCTTCTTCCCAGTTCATCCAGACATTACAGTAGACTGTTGACTGTAGGGGTGGAGAGAACCAATTTCAGAGTCAACTGTATTTGAATCCTGGCCCCCACCATGTGCTAGCTGTGAGATGCTGTATATATGTGTATAATATATGTATACAGGGCTTCCCAGGTGGCACTAGGGGTAAATAACCTGCCTCCCCATACAGGAGACACAAGAGACACAAGATTGAACAAGAGTTCAATCCCTGGGTGGGGAAGATCCCCTGGAGGAGGGAATGGCCACCCACTCCAGTATTCTTGCCTCGAGACTCACATGGACAGAGGAGCCTAGAGGGCTACAGTCCTTAGGGTTGCAAAGAGTCGGACAAGACTGAAGTGACTTAGCACTTAGTGCGTATATGTGTGTGTGTGTGTGTACACACAACACACACATCCTCCCCCTTTTGGATCTTCTTCCCATTCAGGTCACCACAGAGCAGTAAGTAGAGTTCCCTGTGTTATATAGTATGTTGCCATCAGTTGTCTAGTTTACATAGTATCAATAGTGTATATGCATAGATCTCAATCTCCCAATCCCTACCACCTCCCCTTTCCCCCTTTTAAAATACCAAATTATTCTTTAAAGATGAGCAGTACTTGTGATTATCCTCAGAGAGATGTAATTCCAATATTTACAGTGATCCCTTACATTTGATGGTAAATAGGGCACTTTCACATACATTCTTATTTTAGCCTATGTTCAAGGGAAGATTATAAATTAGGCCAACATATAAACACGTGCATATGCTTAGCACAACTAGCATCCACCAAAGACTCTGCATTCACTCAAAACTAATAAATTGTCCCACAGATATTAATTCCTCACTTAAAAATCAGATTCTTAACCTAAAGCATGCCCAGTAGTCCACTGGAAGCCATTGAGCATATCAGGATTGTGCTTGTGTAGCCCGGCAAAGTGATTGATTATGCACTGCTGGCCTTGAATTTTGTGATATTTTGAAAACTATACTTGTAATGAAAGTGAAAGTGTTAGTCGCTCTGCAGTGTCCAACTCTTTGTGACCCCATGGACTGTACCCTGCCAGGCTCTTCTGTCCACGAGATTCTCCAAGCAAGAATACTGGAGTGGGTTGCCATTCCATTCTCCAGAGGAATCTCCCTGACTCAGCGATCGAACCCGGGTCTCCATCATTGCAGGCAGATTCTTTACTGTCTGAGCCATCAGGGAAGCCCTATACTTGTCATCAGAGACCTAAATTAAACAGATCAACCATAAAAATAGTAATTAATAGCAATACATGAAAACTCTGATTTAATGCAAATTTGAACTCTGTAGCTGATGAGGGTCAGATCTTAAGGATCTATGATGTTAGAGGCAACATCATACAGTGGCTGAGAGCAAGGGCCCAGGAGTCACTGGTCCAGTTGGAACTCCTCCTCCATCAGTGATTAGCTGTGTAACCTCTGATAAGTAACTAACTTAATCCCTCAGTTCTTCAATTTCCTCTTCTGTTAAAATGTGGGTAATAAGAAAGCTAGCATTTAAGTTTATTGCCAGAATAATAGTGGCTTTCAAGGTGGCTCTGTGGCAGTCTGCCTGCAGGAGATGCAGGAGATCCGAGTTCAATCCCTGGGTTAGAAAGATCTGCTGGAGGAAGAAATGGCAACACTCTCCAATAATCTTGCCTGGGAAATCCAGGTAGAGGAGCCTGGTGGGCTATGGTCCATGGGCTTGTAGAGTCAGACATGAACTGAGCACACATGTGCACACACAGAATAATATTAAATGAGGTACTAGCTTTAAAGTACTCAGAACAGTGCCTGATATATAGTAGGTGGTGGTGGTGGTTTAGTCAGTCAGTCGTGTCCAACTCTTGCAACCCCATGAACTGTAGTCCTCTCGGCTCCTCTGTCCATGGGATTTCCCAGTCAAGATTACTGAAATGGGTTGCCATTTTCCTCTCTAGGGGATCTTCCCAACCCAGGGGTTGAACTCTGGTCTCCTGCATTGCAAGCGGATTATTTACTGATAGCCACTAGGGAAGATTGATATATAATAAGCACTCAGTAGATGTTGTTTCCATTTGTTGGGTCGATGGAGGAGTTGAGACGTGAGAGGGGTGACCGTTTTTGTGACTGCTCTTTGAGGTTGTCCTGAATATCCTGTGTCTTTACTTTGTTATAGTCGGATGAATCCTTGTCTATTTTTAAGGAAGCCTCACACAATCCCATCAGAGTGCTCAGCTGGCTCCGCAGAGACCTAGAAAAAAGCACAGCAGGATTCCAAGACGTTAGGTTCAAGCCCGGAGAATCATCGCTCGGCAGGGAAATGGTCAGCACAGGAGACCCACGCAAAGGTTTCTGCGTGGACTATTACAACACCACCTCCAGGGGCAGTCCGGGGAGGCTGCATTTCAACGTGAGTCACAGAGAGAACCCGCACCAGGGCCCCAGCACGCACACCGGTAATGCGAGCTCCATAGACGAAGTCTCCTTCTACGCCAACCGCCTCACAAATCTTGTCATCGCCATGGCCCGCAAGGAGATCAACGAGAAGATTGACGGCTCTGAGAACAGGTGTGTCCACCAATCAGTGTACATGGCGGATGAGCCCCCACCCAACAAGAGCCTGAGCAAGGTGGCGTCAGAGCTGGTGAATGAGACCGTCACTGCGTGCTCCAAAAGCACCCCATCGTCTAAGGCTCCGGACTCTGGTGACAGAGCCTCGGGGACGTTACAGAGCCCTCCTAATTTAAAATACAAAAGCACTTTGAAGATCAAGGAGAGCAGCAAGGGAGCCAGGGGTCCAGACGACAGGCCTAGCTCTAAGAAGTCTTTCTTCTACAAGGAAGCATTCGAATCTCGTAATGCAGGCGATGCCAAAGAGGGAGGAAGGACCTTACCAGCGGAGAGAAAGATGTTCAGAGGGTATGAAAGGCCCGATGACTTCACAGCTTCCGTCAGTCAAGGGATCATGACCTATGCCAACAGTGTGGTGTCCGACATGATGGTCTCCATCATGAAGACCCTGAAGGTCCAGGTGAAGGACACGACCGTTGCCACCATCGTGCTGAAGAGGGTCCTGATGAAGCATGCCAAAGAGGTGGTCTCCGACCTCATCGACTCCTTCATGAAGAACCTCCACAACGTCACGGGGAGCCTCATGACGGACACGGACTTTGTCTCAGCCGTGAAAAGAAGCATCTTCTCTCACGGAAGCCAGAAGGCCGCGGACATCATGGACGCCATGCTGGGGAAACTCTACTCGGTGATATTTGCCAAGAAAACCCCTGAGACAGTCAGGAAAACCAAGGATAAGTCTGAAAGTTACTCCCTCGTCTCTATGAAAGGGATGGGTGACCCTAAACACCGAAACGTCAACTTCGCCTCCATGAAATCAGAGGGTAAAGTGAGGGAGAAGGTATGCACCCCCACACCCAAACCCGAGAAGTCCTGCGTGGAAACTCTGGGGGAACACATCATCAAGGAGGGGCTGGCCCTGTGGCACAACAGCCAGCAGAAGGAAGGCATACCTTCCTGCTTCCAGGGCTCCCCCTTCGTAACTCCCCAAAGACAGTGTCAACCTGCGCCGGACTTTCCCCTGGGGCTCCCTTTTGACCCCTGCCACTTCAGCCTCCCTATACAGTGCCCAGAAAAACCTGAGAATTTTATGTGCAACTCAGACTCCTGGGCCAAGGACCTGCTTGTGTCTGCCTTACTTCTGATCCAGTACCACCTGGCCCAGGGAGGGAACATGGATGCACAGAGCTTCCTCGAAGCTGCCGGCACCTCCAACCTGTATCCCACGAAGTCCCCGGCCGTTTCCCACGAGTCCAGCCTCCGGTCTCCCCAAGTGGGAGCTGACCCAAAAGAAGTGGAGAAAAAGGACCTAATGAGCGTTTTCTTCAACTTTATCCGGAACTTGCTCAGTGAGACCATTTTCAAGAGCGACCATAGCTGTGATCCCAAGGCAGCCAAGGAAGACAGCCCCCAGTGTGAGAGACCTGCCACCCCTTCTCCCGACAAATTAAATGAGTGTGATGAGCCTGGGGGTGCTTTTGTGGGGCTCACCAAGATGGTGGCTAACAAACTTGACGACCACATGAACGGGCAGATGGTAGACCATCTGATGGACTCAGTGATGAAGCTGTGTCTCGTCATTGCCAAGTCCTGCGACTCTCCGTTGGCAGAACTAGGAGACGACAAGTCCGGGGACGCCAGCAGGCTGACGTCGGCCTTCCCAGAGAGTTTATATGAGTGTTTGTCCACCAAGGGCACAGGGACTGCAGAGACGCTCCTACAGAATGCCTATCAGGCTATCCATAACGAAATGAGGAGTCTCTCAGCACAGCCCCCTGAAGGGTGCACAGCACCCAAAGTCATTGTCAGCAACCACAACCTGATGGACACGGTGCAGAACAAGCAGCTGCAAGCCGTTCTTCAGTGGGTAGCCGCCTCTGAGCTCAACGTCCCTATTCTGTACTTTGCCGGTGACGACGAAGGAATCCAGGAGAAGGTAAAGTGGTAGAGCCAGGGGTTTGGAGAAGCTTGATTAGGGTTAATTAGGGTTTTAAGTGCTTTTTCTTTCTAAATGGGAAGATAGCCCCAAGAAGGGTAGGATGGGAATGGTAAACATTTGAAGCTCAAAACTCATAGCCTAGCCAGTGGGTAAATTAAAACTAAATTTTGCCCAATAAGAGGTGTGTCAAAGGGAAAAGAAGACACACTTTTTTCTTTTTCTTTCTGTGTATCTAGATGGGAATGCACAAATAAGGAGGCTCCAAGTGAGTTGGTAAAAGAATCAGAGTAAGGTCTGGGCTCAGACTGAACTCTGGGTAAGACAGCTTTGCCCAAAGAATGAGAAGGAAACACTGGGAAGCATCCCAGGGATGTGTTGGCTGGGGGCGAAGGGTTTAGATTCATGGTGTTTTCAAGCCTATCATACCTCTCCTTGCTGGTGATCTAGGAGCCATTGGGGATTTGAAGGCATTCAATAAATAGCATCCCTCTTCCCCTCACCCTAAGTTCTGAATCAATTGATAAGTAAGACTAAAGAATAAGGCAGACAGAAAAATCAGCTTATTATTGTTCCTACTGATAAAGGTAAGTGTGCTTTCTACCTCCTTTCTTCTTCCAATTTAGGCCTCAAAACTGCTCATGGAAGGGAAATTTTGAGTCTGGGAAGCTTTTGTTTATGTAGTTGGCACTCCATGCTAATGAGGGGGAATTAAGAGACCACACCTCTCTCTCTCTCTCTCTCTCTCTCTCTCTCTCTCTCTCTCTCTCTCTCTCAGGGTTGTTTGTTGTTGTTGTTGTTTCAATATTACTTCTTCTCAATTAAGAGAAGTGGAACAGTGACATTTACCAATTAAGTAATAGGAGGTGGCACCAGAGGCTGGGGTTATTATAAAAAGCATCCATCTTCTTAGAAACCAGAGGATATGGAGGAAGAGGCTTTCTCTGTTTGATGCACGGGGTTAGTAGCACTTATAACTGGGTTACTTGGTGTATCTGATGACCAGGAAGACACAGGACTGTACTGCACACAGAATAGTCTACACTCAGCTTAAACAAGAAACTGTCTCTCCTGTCGACTTGCTCCTTTTGCAGCAACAGTACTCTGTAAGCTTGTTCCTTGTGTTTCTGTACACCAACAGCGTTGCCAAGAGCAGAGCCTCAGGCTCCACTCCTGACCTACTGATTTAGAACCTTTAGCAAAACCCCCAATTGATCTGTGTGCCTGTTCCACATTGGGCCAGAGGACAGAACATGGAGATCCAATCTTAGATTTATCCCTAAGAGTACTTGCTTGGCAAGTTCTGTCTGTTCACAGCTTTTCCAGTCTATAAAACAAACTATTTAGTGTGGGTGTGCTTAGTCACTCAGTCGTTTCTGACTCTTTGTGACCCCATGGACTCTAGCCTGCCAGCCTCCTCTATCCGTGGGATTCTCCAGGCAAGAATATTGGAGTGAGTTGCCATTCCCTTCTCCAGGGGATCTCCCTAACCCTGGGATCCAACCTAGTTTTCCTGCATGGCAGGCAGATTGTTTACTCTCTGAGACACCAAATTATTTTCATAAGTTGCAATTAGCAGAGGAGCTAATATTCAGGAAAGCTTTAGACTAATGAAAAAATCTAAAAAGAAGCATAGCTTTCACATGTACAGTGTGTGAAGCAGGCTTTGTTCTGACCCCATCTTTTAAGTCTACCTCATCCTATGTAACAATCATAATACATTCTAGTTTTAGATTATTTTGAATTAGAATGTCTATGATACAGTTCTCTAGAATGAGACAATAGACTTGCAGGCTTCCTTCTACACACACACACACACACACACACACACACACANACTCAGAACAGTGCCTGATATATAGTAGGTGGTGGTGGTGGTTTAGTCAGTCAGTCGTGTCCAACTCTTGCAACCCCATGAACTGTAGTCCTCTCGGCTCCTCTGTCCATGGGATTTCCCAGTCAAGATTACTGAAATGGGTTGCCATTTTCCTCTCTAGGGGATCTTCCCAACCCAGGGGTTGAACTCTGGTCTCCTGCATTGCAAGCGGATTATTTACTGATAGCCACTAGGGAAGATTGATATATAATAAGCACTCAGTAGATGTTGTTTCCATTTGTTGGGTCGATGGAGGAGTTGAGACGTGAGAGGGGTGACCGTTTTTGTGACTGCTCTTTGAGGTTGTCCTGAATATCCTGTGTCTTTACTTTGTTATAGTCGGATGAATCCTTGTCTATTTTTAAGGAAGCCTCACACAATCCCATCAGAGTGCTCAGCTGGCTCCGCAGAGACCTAGAAAAAAGCACAGCAGGATTCCAAGACGTTAGGTTCAAGCCCGGAGAATCATCGCTCGGCAGGGAAATGGTCAGCACAGGAGACCCACGCAAAGGTTTCTGCGTGGACTATTACAACACCACCTCCAGGGGCAGTCCGGGGAGGCTGCATTTCAACGTGAGTCACAGAGAGAACCCGCACCAGGGCCCCAGCACGCACACCGGTAATGCGAGCTCCATAGACGAAGTCTCCTTCTACGCCAACCGCCTCACAAATCTTGTCATCGCCATGGCCCGCAAGGAGATCAACGAGAAGATTGACGGCTCTGAGAACAGGTGTGTCCACCAATCAGTGTACATGGCGGATGAGCCCCCACCCAACAAGAGCCTGAGCAAGGTGGCGTCAGAGCTGGTGAATGAGACCGTCACTGCGTGCTCCAAAAGCACCCCATCGTCTAAGGCTCCGGACTCTGGTGACAGAGCCTCGGGGACGTTACAGAGCCCTCCTAATTTAAAATACAAAAGCACTTTGAAGATCAAGGAGAGCAGCAAGGGAGCCAGGGGTCCAGACGACAGGCCTAGCTCTAAGAAGTCTTTCTTCTACAAGGAAGCATTCGAATCTCGTAATGCAGGCGATGCCAAAGAGGGAGGAAGGACCTTACCAGCGGAGAGAAAGATGTTCAGAGGGTATGAAAGGCCCGATGACTTCACAGCTTCCGTCAGTCAAGGGATCATGACCTATGCCAACAGTGTGGTGTCCGACATGATGGTCTCCATCATGAAGACCCTGAAGGTCCAGGTGAAGGACACGACCGTTGCCACCATCGTGCTGAAGAGGGTCCTGATGAAGCATGCCAAAGAGGTGGTCTCCGACCTCATCGACTCCTTCATGAAGAACCTCCACAACGTCACGGGGAGCCTCATGACGGACACGGACTTTGTCTCAGCCGTGAAAAGAAGCATCTTCTCTCACGGAAGCCAGAAGGCCGCGGACATCATGGACGCCATGCTGGGGAAACTCTACTCGGTGATATTTGCCAAGAAAACCCCTGAGACAGTCAGGAAAACCAAGGATAAGTCTGAAAGTTACTCCCTCGTCTCTATGAAAGGGATGGGTGACCCTAAACACCGAAACGTCAACTTCGCCTCCATGAAATCAGAGGGTAAAGTGAGGGAGAAGGTATGCACCCCCACACCCAAACCCGAGAAGTCCTGCGTGGAAACTCTGGGGGAACACATCATCAAGGAGGGGCTGGCCCTGTGGCACAACAGCCAGCAGAAGGAAGGCATACCTTCCTGCTTCCAGGGCTCCCCCTTCGTAACTCCCCAAAGACAGTGTCAACCTGCGCCGGACTTTCCCCTGGGGCTCCCTTTTGACCCCTGCCACTTCAGCCTCCCTATACAGTGCCCAGAAAAACCTGAGAATTTTATGTGCAACTCAGACTCCTGGGCCAAGGACCTGCTTGTGTCTGCCTTACTTCTGATCCAGTACCACCTGGCCCAGGGAGGGAACATGGATGCACAGAGCTTCCTCGAAGCTGCCGGCACCTCCAACCTGTATCCCACGAAGTCCCCGGCCGTTTCCCACGAGTCCAGCCTCCAGTCTCCCCAAGTGGGAGCTGACCCAAAAGAAGTGGAGAAAAAGGACCTAATGAGCGTTTTCTTCAACTTTATCCGGAACTTGCTCAGTGAGACCATTTTCAAGAGCGACCATAGCTGTGATCCCAAGGCAGCCAAGGAAGACAGCCCCCAGTGTGAGAGACCTGCCACCCCTTCTCCCGACAAATTAAATGAGTGTGATGAGCCTGGGGGTGCTTTTGTGGGGCTCACCAAGATGGTGGCTAACAAACTTGACGACCACATGAACGGGCAGATGGTAGACCATCTGATGGACTCAGTGATGAAGCTGTGTCTCGTCATTGCCAAGTCCTGCGACTCTCCGTTGGCAGAACTAGGAGACGACAAGTCCGGGGACGCCAGCAGGCTGACGTCGGCCTTCCCAGAGAGTTTATATGAGTGTTTGTCCACCAAGGGCACAGGGACTGCAGAGACGCTCCTACAGAATGCCTATCAGGCTATCCATAACGAAATGAGGAGTCTCTCAGCACAGCCCCCTGAAGGGTGCACAGCACCCAAAGTCATTGTCAGCAACCACAACCTGATGGACACGGTGCAGAACAAGCAGCTGCAAGCCGTTCTTCAGTGGGTAGCCGCCTCTGAGCTCAACGTCCCTATTCTGTACTTTGCCGGTGACGACGAAGGAATCCAGGAGAAGGTAAAGTGGTAGAGCCAGGGGTTTGGAGAAGCTTGATTAGGGTTAATTAGGGTTTTAAGTGCTTTTTCTTTCTAAATGGGAAGATAGCCCCAAGAAGGGTAGGATGGGAATGGTAAACATTTGAAGCTCAAAACTCATAGCCTAGCCAGTGGGTAAATTAAAACTAAATTTTGCCCAATAAGAGGTGTGTCAAAGGGAAAAGAAGACACACTTTTTTCTTTTTCTTTCTGTGTATCTAGATGGGAATGCACAAATAAGGAGGCTCCAAGTGAGTTGGTAAAAGAATCAGAGTAAGGTCTGGGCTCAGACTGAACTCTGGGTAAGACAGCTTTGCCCAAAGAATGAGAAGGAAACACTGGGAAGCATCCCAGGGATGTGTTGGCTGGGGGCGAAGGGTTTAGATTCATGGTGTTTTCAAGCCTATCATACCTCTCCTTGCTGGTGATCTAGGAGCCATTGGGGATTTGAAGGCATTCAATAAATAGCATCCCTCTTCCCCTCACCCTAAGTTCTGAATCAATTGATAAGTAAGACTAAAGAATAAGGCAGACAGAAAAATCAGCTTATTATTGTTCCTACTGATAAAGGTAAGTGTGCTTTCTACCTCCTTTCTTCTTCCAATTTAGGCCTCAAAACTGCTCATGGAAGGGAAATTTTGAGTCTGGGAAGCTTTTGTTTATGTAGTTGGCACTCCATGCTAATGAGGGGGAATTAAGAGACCAAACCCCTCTCTCTCTCTCTCTCTCTCTCTCTCTCTCTCTCTCTCTCTCTCTCTCTCAGGGTTGTTTGTTGTTGTTGTTGTTTCAATATTACTTCTTCTCAATTAAGAGAAGTGGAACAGTGACATTTACCAATTAAGTAATAGGAGGTGGCACCAGAGGCTGGGGTTATTATAAAAAGCATCCATCTTCTTAGAAACCAGAGGATATGGAGGAAGAGGCTTTCTCTGTTTGATGCACGGGGTTAGTAGCACTTATAACTGGGTTACTTGGTGTATCTGATGACCAGGAAGACACAGGACTGTACTGCACACAGAATAGTCTACACTCAGCTTAAACAAGAAACTGTCTCTCCTGTCGACTTGCTCCTTTTGCAGCAACAGTACTCTGTAAGCTTGTTCCTTGTGTTTCTGTACACCAACAGCGTTGCCAAGAGCAGAGCCTCAGGCTCCACTCCTGACCTACTGATTTAGAACCTTTAGCAAAACCCCCAATTGATCTGTGTGCCTGTTCCACATTGGGCCAGAGGACAGAACATGGAGATCCAATCTTAGATTTATCCCTAAGAGTACTTGCTTGGCAAGTTCTGTCTGTTCACAGCTTTTCCAGTCTATAAAACAAACTATTTAGTGTGGGTGTGCTTAGTCACTCAGTCGTTTCTGACTCTTTGTGACCCCATGGACTCTAGCCTGCCAGCCTCCTCTATCCGTGGGATTCTCCAGGCAAGAATATTGGAGTGAGTTGCCATTCCCTTCTCCAGGGGATCTCCCTAACCCTGGGATCCAACCTAGTTTTCCTGCATGGCAGGCAGATTGTTTACTCTCTGAGACACCAAATTATTTTCATAAGTTGCAATTAGCAGAGGAGCTAATATTCAGGAAAGCTTTAGACTAATGAAAAAATCTAAAAAGAAGCATAGCTTTCACATGTACAGTGTGTGAAGCAGGCTTTGTTCTGACCCCATCTTTTAAGTCTACCTCATCCTATGTAACAATCATAATACATTCTAGTTTTAGATTATTTTGAATTAGAATGTCTATGATACAGTTCTCTAGAATGAGACAATAGACTTGCAGGCTTCCTTCTACACACACACACACACACACACACACACACACACATTTTCTTAAAGGAAAAGAGTGGGAAACATGGGAATCAGCACATGCAAATGTCACCTAGTGAGTAGATTTGTCCTGAGCAGCAGCATATTTTTGAGAAATGTTGGATGGCGTATACATCAAAGAAATTATGTAAATATAAGTTGCAAATTTTTTTTTGGAAAGAGACTTAATTAATATAGGCAACTATTTTCATGCTAATGCTGGTGATTAAATCTGGTCATACCAGCATATCCATGAGCCCAATTCCTTTAAACAAATTTGTATACATTTTAAAATACTGTTGGTCATGCCCTGCAGCATATAGGATCATGGTTCCCTGGCCAGGGATGGAACCCAGGCCCCCTGTATTGACAGTGAGGAGTCTTAACCATTGGATCTCCATGGAAGTCCCTATATCCATTTTTGAATTGGTAATGTGTGCATACTTCAAAATCCAAAGGCACACACACAGAAAATGCACAATTAAAATTAAGGACTTTTTATCTCCCCATTCCATTGCCCTCCCTGGAGAAAACCATTCTGATCAATTTCTTGTTTATCTTTCCAAAAATGCTTATGCAGCATACAAGTTAATACATATTTGTTCAGTTGCTCAGTTGTGTCTGAATCTTTGCGACCCCATGGACTGTAGCCCACCAGGCTCCTCTGTCCCTGGGATTTCCCAGGCAGGAATACTGGAACAGGTTGTCATTTCCTTCTCCAGGGTGTGCCAATTTGAACACCTATTAAAATAAAATGAGAGCACCTATTTCCCACATAGTAACTAACCTACGGTCCATGCCAAACTTTTGATCTTTTACCAAGTTTTGCCTTACTTTGCACTTATCTTTTTAGGAATGAGGGTGAATATCTTTTCATGTGTTTGAGAGCCATTTTTGGTTTTTAAAAATATTTATTTGGCTGCACTGAGCCCTTTTTGTGAACTTTTAGTTGTGGCATCTGGAATCTAGTTCCCAGACAAGGAATCGAACCAGGTTCACTGCCTTGGGAGCTCAGTGTCTTAGCCACTGAGCCACCAGGTAAGTTCCTAAGAGCTGTTTTTGAATTTCCTTTTTTCATGGATGAATCATTTGTTTGTAAACTCTGCCCATATTTTTCTGCTAGGCTGTTGGTCTTTTTCTTATGGATCTGTGAGAGTTTTACATAATACAAGGAAAATAGCCTTTGTGATATTACATATGATTTTTAAAATCATTTGACTTTTGATTGATGTTTCATTTTGTTGCTTTTGCCATGAAGAATTATTTTAAATGTTTACATGGTCAAATATGATAGTTCATCTTTTATTTTTCCTAGATTTTGTGTCATATTTTGGAAAACATTCTCCACTACAAGATAGTAACTAAACTTCCCCAGGTGTTCTTTCTCCTAGCACAATTATGATTTTTTTTAAATGTTTAAGGCTTTGATCCATTTCAAATTCATTTTTATACAAGGTGTGACATAGGAATTCAGTCTTATTTTTTCCAGGTACCTATATGTCTTTGTTTTTTCCCTAAGCTTTCTGTTCTATTCCATTGAGTCATTCATCTGTTCTTACTAGTTTAATACTATTTTAATAGCATATTGCTTTAATTATTGTAATTTTGTCATATGTCTTAATATTGATAGCACTAGAGACTCCTTATTTCTCTGTCTCGGAATTTTCTAGGCTATGTTTCTCAGTTTTACCCCCAGCCACTGGTAACCATCAACCTGCTTTCTATTGTTACAGATTTGCCTTTCATTTTAGAAAATAGTGGAGTCATAAAGGATGTAGCCTTTTACATATGGCTCCCCACTATTAGCATAAGGTTTTTGAGGTTTATCCATCTTGCAGTATGTATCAGCAGTTCATTCCATTTATTGCTGAACAGAATTTCATTGTATATGTTTTCTCTATCGACTCACCAATTAATAGACATTGGGGTTATTTCCATTATTTTGCTATTATGATTAATGCCTCTATGAACAGTCACACACAAGTCTTTGTATGGATAAATATTTTCACTTCTCTTGGGTGACAGGAGTGTAACTGCTGCATTTTATGGTAAGTGTAATTTCTTAAGAAACTGTTCAACTGTTTTCCAAAGAAGCTGTATCATTTTATATTCCTACCAGCAATTTCATTGATTTCAATTTCTCCATATCCTCATCAACATTTTTCTGTTCTGTTTTTAATTATAAATGTTATAGTGGTTTTTGATTGTGGATTTAATTTGACATACATACATTAAAATGACTAAAGATGTTGAGCATCTTTTTATGGGCTGATTAGCCATTCATATATAATCTTCGGTGAGTTGTCTATGTAAATTGTAAACCTTTTGTCCATACTTTGACTGGGTTGTTAGAAAGTTACAAGAATTCTTGATGTATTCTGGATACAAGTCCTTCACTGGATATATATATTTTGCAAATACTTTCTCTCAGTCTGGAGCTTTTTTTTTTTTTTTTTTTTTTTTTTGAGTGTTTCGAAGAGCAGAAGTTCCTAGCAATGACATCTAGTTTAGTTTTTACCTTCATTGCTTGTACTTACGATGTCATATCAAATAAATCTTTGCCTAACTCCACTATCAAGATAGGCAGGTCATGGTGGAGANGCTTTTTTTTTTTTTTTTTTTTTTTTTTTGAGTGTTTCGAAGAGCAGAAGTTCCTAGCAATGACATCTAGTTTAGTTTTTACCTTCATTGCTTGTACTTACGATGTCATATCAAATAAATCTTTGCCTAACTCCACTATCAAGATAGGCAGGTCATGGTGGAGAGGACTGACAGAATGTGGTCCACTGGAGAAGCGAATCACAAACCACTTCAGTATTCTTACCTTGAGAACCCCATGAACAGTATGAAAAGGCAAAATGATAGCATACTGAAAGAGGAACTCCCCAGGTC
>SJYV01037461.1:0-21845 GCA_006410875.1 Neotragus pygmaeus | reverse complement strand
ACTGAGGATGAGATGGCTGGATGGCATCACGACTTGATGGATGTGAGTCTGAGTGAACTCCGGGAGTTGGTGATGGACAGGGAAGCCTGGTGTGCTGAGATTCATGGGGTTGCAAAGAGTTGGACACGACTGAGCGACTGCATGGAACTGAACTGAACTGAGGGTTGCAAAGAATCAGACACAACTGAGCATGAGCCACTGAATTTGTTGTTTCTTCTGCTTTTTTCTTCTGTTTCCAGCCTAGACACTGCCCACTCTTTCTTCTAGACTTAGTTTAGGTGTCAAAGCCTCCTAAAGTATCACTAGACACCTTGGCAGCAGCTCTTTTCTGGATCCGTATAACATTTGTGTAGAATTTAATGAAAACTCTAGTGTGTGTTACATTGTATTGAGTGGTTGGGTTGTGTCTCCCCATGAGACTGAGCACAAACTTATAATGTCTCCAACCTTGTCTCCAGGACTCTAAAGCAGGGTTGTTGCTGTTGTTCAGTCGCTAAGTCTCGTCTGCCTTTTTGCGACTCCATGGGCTATAGCAAACCAGGCTTCCCTGTCCTTCCCTGGGGTTGGCACTACAGATTTGGTTGCCTGAAAAAACATCATTGAATGTCTTTTCCCATGTTTCTGTTCATGCCCACCTTTTTTTCCCACCTAAAATGCTTGAAAGTTGCTTGCATGACATTAAAATGATCATGGAAGCATCTTAGCATAATTTCAGTACAGATCAGATACCTAGGGTTGTTTCTCAGAAGGGTAAGCTGAGTGCCAGCAACAGCTCTTGTGCCAGATTTGCTGCCATACTTTAATTGAAAAAGTGTAAACTATAATTGTTTTCATCTTAAGAACAGTGATAAGATACTGATAAGATATCTTATCAGTATCTTACAGTAATCAGATTTATTGGCTTATTTGCATATTTTTATGTATAAAAGTTAGTGTTTCAGAATACAGTGGTCAACTAGAATTGTGTGACCCCCTTTCTTCAGGTCCCCAAAGGGAAACATCCCTTTTATTCTGTTCTTCTGAATCTAAGATAATATTAGTGAGGCACGAACCTAGATTGTGTAACATGTTTTGAGCACTGATCCACAGTGCCGGAATCAAGTAACTCCACACCCTAAGAAGTGGCTGTGACCCAGGATGACACAATCTGTATTTGTCAACTTGCCAATTAAAAAAAAAAAAAAGAAATTGTTTAAAGGCCCTTTGTTATATAATAATGTTTTATTCAGAAGGAGAGCCAGAAGGAGAGGAAAAGTTGGATTGCTACAAAAGGCAATTCTTTCCATTTCCCACTTTATCCCACAAGCAAATCAATCCTTTGCTTTAGTATTGTTAGTGCCTCCTCCAGCTTCATGCAATGGGCCTTCTCCCAAGCTGCCATTCAGCTGCTACAGTCACAGCTGAGTTTCTCCACCTCTCCAGACCAACTGGACAGTGACAGAGTGGAAGGATCCTGGACAAGGGCTGGAGATTATTTTTAAGTGTGGTTTGTCCCTATTTTGTTCAAGAACACAGAATTAAAGCACACACATACACAAGAAGCAAACACACAGGCAAGAGAGCCTTTTCTGATCATGGAAGGACTGAAGCTCGGAGGGAACACTCTGGTCTCTGGCCTCAGATTTTGAGTCCAGAGCAAAACACATTATTTGATTGCTGAGGTAAATGTTGATGCCTGTAGTCAGGCTGATGACTGAAACACACTGAAAAACAAAAGTAAATCTTATGACTTGGACCCAGCTTGTTTTTAACATTCTTTTCTGTCTTACTAATAAGTAGAACCTAGCCCCATACTGAAATACCATGTAACAGAAACTAGAGAACTTTCTCCATAACTTAAATAAGAATGCCGTCCAAATGAGAGCTGATTCTTTCACTATGCAGATTAAACTTGACAATCAAGTGCTTTTACCTCTTCAGCTTTGAATAAAATATTCTCAGATGTAATTTTTTTAGACCTTATAATGCACATAATAAATAAAAATATTCTCATCAAGCAAAATTATATTTTTCTATCCCAATCATGAATAATCAATGAATCCTAAACATTCAAAACACTNTTCACTA
Organism: Neotragus pygmaeus; assembly: GCA_006410875.1. Taxonomy (NCBI): domain Eukaryota; kingdom Metazoa; phylum Chordata; class Mammalia; order Artiodactyla; family Bovidae; genus Neotragus; species Neotragus pygmaeus. Next base: position 19,778 of record SJYV01037461.1, on the reverse strand, counting down.
TGCAGATTAAACTTGACAATCAAGTGCTTTTACCTCTTCAGCTTTGAATAAAATATTCTCAGATGTAATTTTTTTAGACCTTATAATGCACATAATAAATAAAAATATTCTCATCAAGCAAAATTATATTTTTCTATCCCAATCATGAATAATCAATGAATCCTAAACATTCAAAACACTAAGATCATGGCATCCGGTCCCATCACTTCATGGCAAATAGATGGGGAAACAGTGGAAACAGTGTCGGACTTTCTTTTCTTGGGCTCCACAATCACTGCAGATGGTGACTGCAGCCACAAAATTAAAAGACACTTGCTCCTCGAAAGAAAAGCTATGACCAACCTAGACAGCATATTCAAAAGCAGAGACATTACTTTGCCAACAAAGGTCCATCTAGTCAAAGCTATGGTTTTTCCAGTAGTCATGTATGGTTGTGAGAGTTGGACCATAAAGAAAGCTGAGCGCCGAAGAATTGATGGTTTGGAACTATGGTGCTAGAGAAGACTCTTGAGAGTCCTTTGGATTAAATCAGTCAATCCTAAAGGAAATCAGTTCTGAATATTCACTGCAAGCTCCGGGAGTTGGTGATGGACAGGGAAGCCTGGCATGCTGCAGTCCATGGGTTTGCAGAGTCAGACATGACTGAGCAACTGAACTGAACTGAATCATGAATAAACTGAAGAATTATTGCAGGGTAGGGTTTTAAAGGCGCATCAACAAACCAGAAAATAAGGTACTTGAGTGTATGTTTTTAATATACAGTGATGAGACTAGAAGTGATTAACATAATTTAGTATTTGGGTGGGTAATAAGATATTTCACAAAAACTGCCCTTTTAGTCTGAGGTTTAGAGGAGCACATATCCTGCAGTGTCTATTCTGTTTTGTCAGTCTCGTTCTCCATTCTCCCTTTTTATTGGTCATTCCTCATCTTTTTTTGAAGGAGACTTCCTCCCATGATGGGAGCTGCCTGTGATGATACCCAGCCCTCCACTCTCTAGGAGGCTGTTTTATTGTTCAGTGTTTGACCATTCATATGACCCAAAATTTTCACGCCCCCTGATATTATTCTACATGAACAATCCATCAGATGAAGGATACCCACTCAGTGCAAACAGTAGCTCTTCTCCTTGTAATCTAAAACAGACTAGTTTGAAGCTGTACAGACTGAAGACAGGCCAGAAAGAAACTGGATTGGGAGAAGGGGCTCTGAGAAAGATGTTGACTTTGATTTGGTTTCTGGTTCTGGCTCAGAAGTCCTCAGAAATGCTGTTCTTCTGTCCGTGCCCTTAAGCTATATCCAGAAAATCCATCATGCCTCCACCCCAATCCAGTTCAGATTGGCTCTGATACTTTCAACCAAAGAGTTCTGATACCTATTGGAGCAAATACTGTAATGACATTTAATGGTACTCGTTGGAAGAAAATTTATTGGACAGAACTATAAAAATTTCATAGCCAGTTTACTGTACTCTATTATGGAATGTATTGTATATTGCCAGAAGCATTTAAAACAATTTGCCTTTAACTTGACCTCCTTTGTTAATCTCTATTACAAAGTTTATATTAATTAGGATTGACCGTAAATTGCTAAAATTAGGGACTTAACCTTAGTCTGAAATTTTATTTCATTTTCTATTGCTCAGAATACTTTTAAAGCACTATTGATATTCAAGAAATAAACTTGTATCATGCCTGAATTATGCACCACATCTATTTACACACATACAGATGGTACTGCAAATCTTCATACACTTTGAGCTTATAGCAGCTAGTAGGAGAAGGCAATGGCACCCCACTCCAGTACTCTTGCCTGGAAAATCCAAGGGACAGAGGAGCCTGGTAGGCTTCAGTCCATGGGGTCGCTGAGTCAGACACGACTGAGCGACTTCACTTTCACTTTTCACTTTCATGCACTGGAGAAGGAAATGGCAACCCACTCCAGTGTTCTTGCCTGGAGAATCCCAGGGACGGGGGAGCCTGGTGGCCTGCCGCCTATGGCGTCGCACAGAGTTGGACACGACTGATGTGACTTAGCAGCAGCAGCAGTCCAGAGGCCTGGACTCTAGATGTTTCGTTAGCTAAGTTTAATTATTAGGTATGTCGCTTAATTTGTCCAGGTCACAGAAAAATGAGGATGCTGGGACAGATGGTGCGAGGATGGGGTGGGGTTGTCTTCCAGCTTTAAAATCCTAAGATCTCACTAGAAGAAGAAGCAGTCCTATTAGAAAAAAAAAACCTGCTGATTTCATAAAAAATAAAACACTATTTTTTACTCTTTCCTTTGGCCTGTTTACTAAAAACATTGTATGAAAGTGTCATTGGGGGAAAAAATCCTACCTGATACAAATGAATACAAACTATGCTGTCCTTGGAAAAAGTTCTATTGTCTAAAGGACTCAAAATACAGTGGCCTAGATGATGGATTAATAAGTGGCACAACAAAGCAACAAACCAAAACAAACAAACAACAACAACAAAAAACAACTCCACTCTTTAAAGTGTTATTTTTATAATTTCAGAAACATGAAAGTACATTTTTCAAAAACCGTATCTTTTTAACTTCCTCAATAAAAGACAAAAGTCTTGCGCTTTGATTAAACTGTCAAAAACTGATGAAATAAGTACTCATAGTAATTTTAAAAGAAAATCATTAAAGATCTTTCCTAAAAATTCACTAATGTATTCAATGTACATTATTAAAAATAAATGTTATATTCCTTTAGATTTTAAAATACAATACCTTGATAATTTTTCTAATACTTATTTTGAAATGCTAAATACTCCCAAAGAGTTGCTCAGTGCTGCAGCTTTGGCACCATATCACAGCTTTGTGACTGTGGTTTGTTAGGCAATTCTACTTGCAAGATATGGAAACTCAAACATATGTCCTCAGGGAATAGGGTTTGGTTCTTGTCTGTTGGGTTTGTGAAGAATACATATGTTAATCAGAAAAACTGAAATCTCAGCCATGATATCAGCTTTCCTTCCTAGGAATAACAGGAAGGTTCCACAACAAAGCCTCTTAGGAGGAGAGGGGTGCAGATTGAGTTGAGCTTTATGGAACACAGAATTTGAAGGAGGTTCAGAACCCAGTGTATCAGTAGGAATTTTGTGTATTTTAAGAGCCAGAGTTCTCATCCTGCTGGAACATCCCAATCACCTGAGGACTGATTTAAAAATACAGATTTACAGGCCCCGTCTGCCAAGATCTGGTCCAAAACACCTGGGAAAGTGCTGGGAATGTTTTGTTTTTAAAAAGACCCCAGCTAGAAATAACTGAGAAAGGAAGAGATGTAAAGGAGAAAAGGAAAGATATATCCAATTTGAATGCATCATTCCAGACAAGAGCAAGGAGAGATAAGAAGGCCTTCCTAAGTGAACAGTGCAAAGAAATAGAGGAAAACAATAGAACAGGAAAAACTAGAGATCTCCTTAAGAAAACTGACAATATCAAGGGAATGTTTCATGCAAGGATGGGCCTAATAAAGGACAGAAATGGAAAGGACCTAATAAAAGCAGAAGATATTAACACGAGGTAGCAAGAATACACAGAAGAACTATACAAGAAAGGTCTTAATGACCTGGATAACCACAGTGGTGTGATCACTCACTTAGAACCAGACATCCTGGAGTGTGAAGTCAGCTGGGCCTTAGGAAGCATTACTAACTCAGTGTTGGCCACAGGACTGGAAAAACGTCAGTTTTCATTCCAGTCCCAAAGAAAGGCATCTCCAAAGAATGTTCAGACTACTATACAGTTGTACTCATCTCACATGCTAGCAAGGTAATACTCTAAATCCTTCAAGTTAGGCTTCAACAGAATGTGAACCAAGAACTTCCAGATGTACAAGCTGGATTTAGAAATGTCAGAGGAACCAGAGATCAAATTGCCAACATAGAAAAAGCAAAGGAATTGCAGAAAAACATCTGCTTCGTTGACTACACTAAAGCCTTTGACTGTGGGGATCACAACAAACTGGGAAATTCTTAGAGATGGGGATACCAGACCACTTTACCTGTCTCCTCAGAAAATGTATGCGGATCAAGAAGGAACAGTTAAGAGTTGGACATGGAACAATGGACTGATTCAAAATTGGGAAAGGAGTACGTCAAGACTGCACATTGTCACCCTACTTATTAACTTCTATGCAGAGTACATTATGTGAAATGCCAGGCTAGATGAAGCTGGAATCAAGATTGCTGGGAGAAATATCAACAGTCTCAAAATGCAGATGATACCACTGTAATGGCAGAAAGTGAAGAGGAACTAAAGAGCTTCTTGATGAAGGTGAAAGAGGAGAGTGAAAAAGCTGGCTTAAAACTCAACACTCAAAAAACTAAGATCATGGCATCCAGTCCCATCACTTCATGGCAAATAGATGGAGAAAAAGTGGAAACCATGACAGATTGTATTTTCTTGGGGTCCAGATAACTGCCATGAAATTAAGACTCTTGCTCCTTGGAAGGAAAGCTATGGCAAACCTAGACAGTGCATTAAAAAGCATAGACATCACTTTGCCCACAAAGGTCCATATAGTCAAAGCTATGGTTTTTCCAGTAGTCACGTACGTGAGTTGGACCATAAAGAATGCTGACTGACAAAGAATTAATGCTTTTGATTGTGGTGCTAGAGAAGACTCTTGAGAGCCCCTTGGACAGCAGTCTATCCTAAAGGAAATCAACTCTGATATTCATTGTAAGGTCTGATACTGAAGCTCTAATACTTTGACCACTTGATACAAAGAGCAGACTCAATGGAAAAGACCATGATGCTGAGAAAGACTGAGAGCAGGAGGAGGAGGGGGCAACAGACAATAAGATAGTTGGAAGGCATCACTAACTCAATGGACATGAGTTTGAGCAAAGTCTGGGAGTTACTGAAGGACAGGGAAGCCTGGCCTGCTGACGTCCATGGGGTCGCAAAGAGTCAAACATGACGTAGTGACAAAACAACAAGATTTTGAATGCCCTGCTCTCTGGCTTGCCTAGTTTTGCCTTGCACTTGGTGTCTGCTTTCTGATTAGCACACTACCTGTTGACTCCTCCAGCTTCTTTACTAAGGGCTCAGCGCCTCACTTCCTTCAAGCCTTCAGTTCAGTTCAGTTCAGTCGCTCAGTCGTGTCTTACTCTTTGCAACCCCATGAATTGCAGCACACCAGGCCTACCTGTCCATCACCAACTCCCGGAGTTCACTCAGACTCACGCCCATCGAGTCAGTGATGCCATCCAAGCCTTAGCTCCAAAATAACCTTCTACTGAGACTTTCTCTATTCCTGTGATAGAAAGTTGCACCCCAGCCTCTGGCACTTTTTAGTTCTCTCCCCTGCATAATGTTTATCCAACATTTACCACCGTCTAATACTGTTTGGTATATTAATTTTTTTTTTATTGCTTGTCCCATCCACCAAAATGCATGGTCCTTGCAAAATTTTTGTGTATTTTCTCCCTACATACGGTATTCCCAGCACCTAAAACAGGAAACTCTTGATAGGTATTCATTGTGCAAGTGAGTGAATGGATGTGCGAATGGATGTTTTCTGTGTAGTCATTTGGCTGATGTTATCTTCTGTTCACTGGAGATGTGTCAGTGCCCTTCTCACATGTGGCCACCCTCTCTGCCTCTTTTTGGATCCAGCTTCCCCAGTTGATTGTCTGATTGGACTGGTTTTTTGGATCGAGTTTTTTCCCAGGTCATTTTGAATGAGTGTGCATTGACTATTTACAGGTCAGGTACCCTCCCAGGGGTAATCCACAGTGATTCAGGGATTATAGGGCAGGAAAGAGTACTGCCTGGGGCCATCCCTTCAACAGGGTCTGTGGGTGGAGCAGTTTCTCCCAGAAGCCTATTTTGGGGCAGTGAGTGTTCAGCAAATTACCTAACTCAGCTGAGCTTCAGTGTGCTACTGCTGCTGCTAAGTCGCTTCAGTCGTGTCCGACACTTGTGCGACCCCAGAGACGGCAGCCCACCAGGCTCCCCTGTCCCTGGGATTCTCCAGGCAAGAACACTGGAGTGGGTTGCCATTTCCTTCTCCAATGCATGCAAGTGAAAAGTGAAAGTGAAGTCGCTCAGTCGTGTCTGACTCAGGATCCCATGGACTGAAGCCTACCAGGCTCCTCCATCCATGGGAGTTTCCAGGCAAGAGTACTGGAGTGGGTTGCCATTTCCTTCTACAATGCATGCAAGTGAAAAGTGAAAGTGAAGTTGCTCAGTCGTGTCTGACTCAGGACCCCATGGACTGAAGCCTACTAGGCTCCTCCGTCCCTGGGATTTTCCAAGCAAGAGTACTGGAGGGGGTTGCCATTGCCTTCTCCAGAGCTTCAGTGTAGGACTACCTTATTTTAATGCGTTCTTCAGAAGTTCCAGAGAATGATGTTTGGGAAACATATGCACATAAAATACTAGCTTATAATGAAGCAAAATGAATGTGAGAAGTTATATAATTTTAGGGGAGAAGTTATATAATTTATAATTAAGTTGTAGGGGAAGGAATTTAGGAAGAAGTTGCTTAAAGTGCTTTGGGGATTCTCCCTGCCCCTCCACTCCTGAATGCCTTTCAAATGCTATTCTTATTTCACATTATTCTCTGTTTGGCAGGGGATCCTGATACATAACTTCCAAAGTGATATTTAAGATGAATACATGCAAAAGTGCACACTCAGTCTCCAAAAACAAATTGCACAAATTCAGTTTGGAGGAATATGCTTAAATAGGTATGTATGTGTTAAGGTCCTAGAAAAGGTTTTTTTGTTTTTAGTTGGCAAAAAAACATGACATTTATGAATAGTGCAAGTTGGTAGAAAAATGTAAATGTGATATCAAGCTGAATTTTGAAACATCATCATAAGAATGTATAAAATTGTATTTCTCTCTTTTCTCTTTATACCTGGAAGGCTGGACTCAACTCTAGATGCCACCTTTTAAGAGGCACTAGGGTATGTTTAGAGGTGAGCGTGTGCTGTGTGAGAAGGCATACACCCTGTTTGCTGACTTAGGCGGTATAAAAGGCTATGTATGGAAGGGGAATTGGACACTACTGTACTCAGTACATCTAAGTACTACATTTACATTCACTGGATGTTTTAATTCAACTGTATTCCTATTAATCCTAATGATTTAACATGTTATTATTTTCCTCTTTTAAAGTCAAGCAAACTAATACTTGGAGCTGTTTTGTGCTTGTCCAAGGTCATACAGATGGAAGTTATAGAACTAGGACCTGACCACACTACTTTGGAGTTTAAATCCAGTGGCGTTTTCTACTAATACCATTGTTACCTACCAAGTTTACAGGGAGACACATTTCAGTTCAAAGTACAGACTAGCAGAGCTGTTCAAAGATGAACACTATTGTGAGATAGGAGTGGTTCCCTATCACTCAGAGTTCAAGCATATGCTGGACAGCTGCTCTGCAAGGATCTGGCTGTCCCTTCACTTTATAGATATATAAAGAAGGATATGTTTACCTTATTAACAAAATACTAAAAATGAATAGAGCCAAAGGAACTCCAGGATGAGGCCTACTGGATTTAAGTGATTGAGCTATGTTCAATCTGTTGTCATTGGAAAATACAGCACCCAAACAGCAGCATTTATAGTCTAATGTGTTTCCTGTTGCAATAGTTGTCCTTTATGTAAGAACTGGGTCCTCACTGTTGTGGAACTAGTGGGTATGGAAAGAGGAAGGGCAGGAATGTTTGGTGACTTACTATAATAGATTGTTTGGCATGATCCTGCTTTATTTAAACAAGCAAAGAATGTGAGTGGTACTAGGAGAGGGTTTAAAATGATAATCAGAGAATGCCATTTGGTAAAGGAAAGAATACTGTGGAAGGTTAAGGAAGGAAGGCAGGGACTGTGGATTGCACTGTTTTTCCCTCTTGTTNTGCTTTATTTAAACAAGCAAAGAATGTGAGTGGTACTAGGAGAGGGTTTAAAATGATAATCAGAGAATGCCATATGGTAAAGGAAAGAATACTGTGGAAGGTTAAGGAAGGAAGGCAGGGACTGTGGATTGCACTGTATTTCCCTCTTGTTGAGTATATGCTCAACATGTATTTATTGGAATGAATAGTAGCATCAGTACTTGAACAAATATTTAAAGAGAACTTTCCTAGTGCTGAGTATTGCGCTATGTCCAAGAGCCAAAAAAGAACTAGACAAAAATCTCTACCCTTTTAAGGAATTCCCAGTCTAGTAAGAAAAGACCACCAATCAAAGCAATAGGAAAAATGAAAGCACTAAGGATTATTATAGAGAATAGATCAAAATTTGCATGAAAGCAGAAAGGAAAGAGTAATTCAGTGTAAGTGTGTCGGGTGAGGATGCGGTTGTGGAAAAAGGACAGGATGTCAGGGAAGATTCTAAGAGGAAAAGGTGCACTATCTTTATTATCTTGAAGGACAGTAGACGTTCGCTGGTTAAATGAAGGATGGATTTCAGATGGAGGAAAGCATACAAAGGCACAAAAACAGACCCTGAACGTGAGATGGGAATTAAAGCTGGAGTTGAAAAGGTCTGGGGGTCAGATCATAAATGACCTTGGATATCACAGTAATTGCTTGAAACTGATTATCCACGTGACAAGCCTTTGAAAGACTTTAAAGCGGGGAGTTTTGTGTTTTTGAAGCATTCCTAGTAGTCCTTAGGAACAGAAGCAGAAACAGTTGACAAGGCTTGACCTAAAAGGTGGCAAAGAGGCTAAAGTCATGGAGACAGATTATCAGTCACAGAAGTAAGAGGAAATATTAATCCTTGGGACTTTCAATCAGAGAACTTTAGTAGAGAGATTTGGTTGCCTAGTTGTTGAAATGGTACTTTTTTTTTCAGTGGAATTAGGTGATACTGAAGTGAGTGGCACAGTGAGTAATAAAGCCTGAGATTGGGACCACATGGCTGCCCTGAGCTTGTATTAGCTGATGACTCTTTTGAACTGAATTCAGGAAATGACATAAAAACAATTTGCGCAAGAAAACTGGAAGAACAAGGACTCTGAAGTCATGACATTTGGAGAAAAATAACTAGGGGTGGTGAAGATGGGCAAGTAGCCATTGTCAGAGGGCCATTTGTGGATAAATTCTGGACTGCCCAAAGGAAAGCTCCCCAAAGGAAAACAAATGCCCTGAATGCAGCCCTTTCTCACTACAAGCCATTCCCCTCCAACTGCCTTATCCTTCAGCTACATCACAACACCTCTGTGTGGGAGAGTCGTCTCCTGGCAGTGGGTACTTGGAACTAAAGGAATCCCAACAAACCTAGGGTGACTGTCAGAATTGTGAAAATCTTGGATACCATATACATATTTCCGTATGAGGGCAGAGACAACAAATGACTTGCGAGGCGTCAAGTGGTCGTAAGCCCAGGCTTCCCGAGTCTAGGCCCAACCCTCCTTCCACCACCCCACGGTGCCTGTGGGCTTGGGAGGCGGGAGCTCCGCGCCTGGTAAGGACCACCGGGTGGGCCTGGAGGCTTCGGAGGCCCCCGCCTCGCCCAGCCCCAGCCCCGGCGGGACTCCCAGCCCCGCCCCCTTCCCGTGCCGGGCGGGGTCGCCGCGCCGCCGCTCCCCGGGCGCGCGCTGGGCAGCGCGGAGTCGGGTCGGGCCGAGGGCTCCGGGAGGTCTCGCNCCAGATGTGGCGGCCGGCTCCGGGGCGAGTCCCCGCGTCCAGCGCCCGCGGCTGGCTCCTTTGTGTGGCCGGTGACCGGCTCTGGCCGGCGGGTGGGGGACGCCGGCCAGAGACCCCCGGGCTGCTGGAGCCTCTGGACGGCTCCCTTGAGGCGTGGGGGCTTGGCTTACCCCGGGTATGCGGGCCGGTAACATCCCTCCAGCCTTTGCAGGAGTCACAAAGGGAAGGGAGTGCGGGTTGGCAGGGATATCTGGATGTGTATTTATTTTTATATGTGAGGTAGACTTGTATTGGAAAGGAACCGCAGTCTGGCAGGCTCTTGAGGGTTTCTGTGGCATTTCACCCCGCGATGCACCATTTGGACATGGCAGCTGCTGCTACTACTACCCCGTGGTTCTCCTCTTGGTGCTTTGACATCTTTCTTAAACAGACATCACCTGAGAAGTTGGAAATGCTGTTGAGTAACTCGATACAGCTGTTTGACAGATCTTCCGTCTCTTCACGTTTTGTCTGTGCCAAGTAAACCCACCGTGTATGCTAGCATAGGTTGGCAAACCCTCAAATTAAGATCACCGCTCAAAAATACCCCTATGTTGGGAAATATTAACCTGTATGGTTTACTTTGGCTTGATGAACCTTATTTTCTTAGTTGTGAGAAACTTTTTTTTTTTTTACCCCCAAAGAAAGAATACAAAGTAAAGAACAGTTTATCTTTGTTTACCTACCTTGGGTCGGGCGTTACCTAGCTGGTTTCATTGGTATGCTATTTTAGTATAACAATACTAAATGGAAGGAAAATATCTTCCTTTTGCTTTGAGCAATAAAATACTTCTTTGTTCTAGAACCAGGAAGCTTTTATACATGATACTTTGTGTGGCCAAAAGTTAGTGACTGTCTTTACCCCGTGACCAAATACATGAAAAAATACCCAATCATGAAAAATACCCAAAGGACTTAGCATTACCCAGCTCTATAGATTGTTTTTATATTCCAAATTCCAGGAAATCATTTTGTTGTATATTTATTCAAGCAAGCTAGACTAAATTTAACCTTAAAAATTGGGACTACTCGGTAAATTCCCTNGAAAAATACCCAAAGGACTTAGCATTACCCAGCTCTATAGATTGTTTTTATATTCCAAATTCCAGGAAATCATTTTGTTGTATATTTATTCAAGCAAGCTAGACTAAATTTAACCTTAAAAATTGGGACTACTTGGTAAATTCCCTAGGCAATGGCACCCCACTCCAGTACTCTTGCCTGGAAAATCCCATGGACGGAGGAGCCTGGTAGGTTGCAGTCCATGGGGTCACTGAGGGTCCTACACAACTGAGCGACTTCACTTTCACTTTTCATTTTCATGCATTGGAGAAGGAAATGGCAACCCACTCCAGTGTTCTTGCCTGGAGAATCCCAGGGACGGTGGGAGCCTGGGTTTTAGTTGATTGATGGGTATATCTGAAAACTAAATGTCCACTAATTTAAAAACAAAGTATTGCATTTTGACCTAGTTTTTAAAATGAACTCTCTAAAGATTCCTTGACACACTCTCTACTCCCTAAAAACAAATGATACTAATAAGGATTTTCTTTTGAAGAAATAAGCTAATATCAAATTAATCTGATCTGTAGAAAGTTTTTCTGACATAATTAGTAGTTTCACTTTACTCAAAATACCACTCATCTGTGTAACATCTAACTTCAAAGAACTTTCATAGCTGTTAAAAGCAACAGGAATAACCTCCTGAAAAAAGTAATGTCTTTATTATTAAAAAGTAGGAGAAACAAATTTCTATAATAGTTTTATTAAAATATAACTCATATACTGTAGAATTTACTCTTTTACCGTGTACAATTCAGTGGTTTTAGTTTATTCATAAGGTACTCCAAATATCATCACTAATTCAAGGAACATTTTCCGCATCCTAAAAGGAAACCCTCATACCATTAACTGCCACTCCCATTCTCCCTCATTGACACTTGGCAGGCACCAGTCTACTTTCTGTCACTGTGGATTTGCTGATTTAGGACATTTTCTATAAATGGAATCACATAATATGTGACCTTGTGTGTCTTTCACTAAGTGTAGTGTTTCAGAGTTCATGCATATTTATGCATGTATTAAGATACCTCCTTTTTATGGCTCAATAATATTTCACTGTATGGGTTTGCCACATTTTGTTTATCTGTTCATCAGTTGATGGATATTTAGGTTGTTTCCACTTTTTGGCTGTTATGAGTAATGCTGCTACGGCTGTTCATTTACAGGTTTTCGTGTGGACTTATGTTTTCAGTGATCTTGAGTATATACTCAGATGTGGAGTTGCCAAGGTAACTAACTATTTGAGGAACTGCCAAATTATTTTCCGTAGTGACTATATTTTACATTCCCATCATTAAAGTATGAGGGTTACACTTTCTCCAGCCTTGTTAAGGGTGTCTTTTTGATGATAGCTATTCCAGTGTGTGTGAGGTGGTATCTTATGGTTTTTGTTTGCATTTCTGTAATGGCTAATGATGTTCAGCATCTTTAAATTCTTATTGGCCACTTATATATCTTTGGAAAAAATGTTTGATTTATAGTTTTTCAGTTTATGTTTTCACATGTATTTTTCTCATGTAGTCTTTGAAATAACCCAGTTAAATAGGTTTATTCCTATTTTGCTGCTAGGTCACTGAGGTTTAAAGAGGTTAAATAATTTGTTCATTTTGTAATCTTACGGAGTTAATAAGAATCAAGGTTTGAATGTAAACTCAGATCTTCTGACTCTGCTTCCTGCATTCTTTCCACTTTATGAGGCATACAGAAGTTAAATTGTGTTTGCAGCTTTGCTTGGTTAATCGTCGACAAGAGTAGGGGTAAAATAAATAAATCAATGAAACCAAACAACAAAAAGCAGGTGTTGTGTCTATCCTGCCTCATGTTCTCCAATTTTGTTATGCTTTTTCAAATAAATTCTTTGATTTCTCTTATCCTAATAAGGTAGATATCATTTCCATGTTTTCTTTGGGGAAACAAACCTAAAAACAGCCCTTAGTGGCGATGCTAAACCTAGAACTTGTCCAATGAGACATTGTACTTTCTGTTCCCTTGGAGCTTCCATGTTCTCTACTTTCCCACTAATTTATACCCTTTAATCATAGAGTAATTGAATAATTTCACAGTTTTCATAAACATTATTTCTAGGTTACACTGAAATTAATTTTTATTTTTGGACAGGGCAGTTTGCCAGATTCACTTTGAAGTGTAGGATTACTAAGGTGTGTATTTCAGTTTTTATGTGTTACTTACTCTGAAATTCTTGTCTCCCCAAAGGGTAGGTAAAGGCCATATGTTATTCATTTGTCTTTGCATATCCACTGTCTACCATTGTGCCCAGACATGTAAGAAGGACACTTACCTTTGTTGGATGAATGAATACAAATATATTTTTTCCACTTGCCCTCCCCCCCAAAAAAAATTCGAATAAAAGTCATTTTATTAAGGCAGTACACATTCTAAATAAAGAATTTCTTATCCCTCACGTATGACCTGAAAAATAATAAATGGCAATTAAAACTTGACTTACAACAGCACTATCTGATGGAAGAAAGTAAATGTTCAATGCTGGGCTTAAAAAAATTGCCTGCAGGTATCTGGAGGCTGGCACAAATGCTCAGTGCCCACACATAGGATTATACCTTGAGTGTGTGTTAGATAAATGAATGCCCAATGAGTGAATAAAATAATTAGTTTTGACTGTGATAGCTACAGGAGGTACGTCAAATGGCTATCAGGTCCTGCTTTTCATTTGTATTTTCTGATTGTCAAATATGATACATGTTAATTATAAAAAATTAATATACAGGAGTATAGAGTAAAAGCCTTTCCTGGTGGCTCAGATGGTAAAGAATCCACCTGCAGTGTGGGAGACCTAGGTTCAATTCCTGGATGGGAAAGATCTGCTGGAGGCAGGCATGACAACCCACTCCAGTAATCTTGCCTGGAGAATGCTCATGGACAGAGGAGCCTGGTGGGCTGTAGTCAGTCCATGTGGTCACAAAGAGTCGGACCTGACTGAGCGATTAAGCACATGCAGAGCAAAAGGCAAAAACGTCACTTCACTATTTGTCCACATCCCTTCCTTCACCCTCAAGACTACTGTCACAGGTCACCTCACTAGCAGTTTGGGGTTTATATTTCCAAATGTACACGTTTTCATTTATGTGTATCAGTTCAGTTCAGTCGCTCAGTCGTGTCTGACTCTTTGCGACCTCATGAATTGCAGCACGCCAGGCCTCCCTGTTCAACACCAACTCCTGGAGTTCACTCAGACTCATGTCCATCGAGTCGGTAATGTCATCCAGCCATCTCATCCTTGGACGTCCCCTTCTCCTCCTGCCCCCAATCCTCCCAGCATCAGAGTCTTTTCCAATGAGTCAACTCTTCGCATGAGGTGGCCAACGTACTGAAGTTTCAGCTTTAGCATCATTCCTTCCAAAGAAATCCCAGGACTGATCTCCTTGCAGTCTGGTTGGACTGGTTGGATCTCCTTGCAGTCCAAGGGACTCTCAAGAGTCTTCTCCAACACCACAGTTCAAAAGCATCAATTCTTCGGCGCTCAGCCTTCTTCACAGTCCAACTCTCACATCCATACATGACCACAGGAAAAACCATAGCCTTGACTAGACGGACCTTAGTCGGCAAAGTAATGTCTCTGCTTTTGAATATACTATCTAGGTTGGTCATAACTTTTCTTCCAAGGAGTAAGCGTCTTCTAATTTCATGGCTGCAGTCACCATCTGCAGTGATTTTGGAGCCCCCAAAAATAAAGTCTGACACTGTTTCCACTGTTTCCCCATCTATTTCCCATGAAGTGATGGGACCAGATGCCATGATCTTCGTTTTCTGAATGTTGAGCTTTAAGCCAACTTTTTCACTCTCCTCTTTCACTTTCATCAAGAGGCTTTTTAGTTCCTCTTCACTTTCTGCCATAAGGGTGGTGTCATCTGCATATCTGAGGTTATTGATATTTCTCCCGGCAATCTTGATTCCAGCTTGTGTTTCTTCCAGTCCAGCGTTTCTCATGATGTACTCTGCATATAAGTTAAATAAGCAGGGTGACAATATACAGCCTTGACGTACTCCTTTTCCTATTTGGAACCAGTCTGTTGTTCCATGTCCAGTTCTAACTGTTGCTTCCTGACCTGCATACAGATTTCTCAAGAGGCAGGTCAGGTGGTCTGGTATTCCCATCTCTTTCAGAATTTTCCACAGTTTATTGTGATCCACACAGTCAAAGGCTTTGGCATAGTCAATAAAGCAGAAATAGATGTTTTTCTGGAACTCTCTTGCTTTTTCCATGATCTAACGGATGTTGGCAATTTGATCTCTGGTTCCTCTGCCTTTTCTAAAACCAGCTTGAACATCTATAAGTTCACGGTTCATGTATTGCAGAAGCCTGGCTTGGAGAATTTTGAGTATTACTTTACTAGCGTGTGAGATGAATATATGTATGTGCAAATACACATTTACATACCCAGCCATACTTAGTGCATACATGTGTATTCAATGGTTTTTCTTATACAAAAGAGATCATACTACACATATTTGTTTTTCACTCAACCTATTAAAGACATTTGCATATGTGATCACAAAAGGTAAACATAATATTTATGTTTCATTTTGTGTTTGCTTTTCTTGACTCATTTGGCATCAAGATTAAGCTACTCTCTGAGCATGAATTGGGAAACATTTTTATTCCTCTATGTTCTGGAATATTTGCCCTATAAACATTTATTGACAGTCACCTAACAATCTTGCAGGGAGGGAAGAGAGCTCTAGGACAACCTTTCTGTGATATTTTTCTGTTTTTATTGTTTTATCAGGTTTTGGCCCTTATTTTCTGTTTTCTTTTTGGTTAAAGTCCTTACCCCCAACCCACCCTTTCCCCCAGTTCTGATGAGTAAATTGACAAAAGCAACCGCCAGTGATTAGATGAATCATTGCATGCAGGTATGTGTGCTTTTCTCTTAGATCCAAGGTAGAGTCTTGCTGTTGGTAATTGTATAGCCTAAGCAAGTTACTTACTTTTTTAAAGCTTGTTTCTTTATCTGTAAAATGGTGATAATCCTGATATCACAGAAATCTTAGAAGTATTAAATGAGATGTGAGCTAATATGTGAGAAATTTCAGTGGTTGGATCCAATAAGAATGAAAAAATTTATACTACTAACCTATAGCTTGCTATACAAAGGTACATTTGTTACTGTGTTCATTATAAATTGTTTAACCTAATACAGATAAATTTAAGGAGAATAGATGGTGGTGTTAGAGACAATTTCCGCTAATACATTGGAAGGATCTATAAAAATTTCCAGGCCATTTAGAATTTAATTTTGGTAGACAGTTATTTCTAAACACTTGTATGCTTTTGAGGCAGGATAGTAGGAGAAAGTAGTAGACGAAGTAGACCTGGATTAATTTTGTATTATCACATGTGACTTTGATAAATTAATCTCTCAGTAAAATTGAATGAATGTATCTACTTTGCAGGGTAGTCTTGAGGAAAGTGGTTAAGATAGTGCTTGGCGTCTAATAGATGTACAACTGGTTAGTTTTTTCTTTGCATGTAATGAATTCTTTGATGAACATGAAGTGTTGGGTTCTGCTATTTTAAGACTGCTTGATGTAGTGGCAAGAACCTTAGTCCCTAAATTAGAACGTTGGTCCCTAAATTTAGCCTATATTTCACACTGACTAGGCATTGACCTTGGACAAGGCACCTGCTAAGCTTGTTTCCTTACTTATAAGAAAAGAGCAAGAAAACTGACACTTACTGAGGATCTGTTTTACATATAGTTTACTAAAGTGAAAGTCACTCAGTCGTGTCAGCTCTTTGCAACCCCATGGACTGTATAGTCCGTGGAATTCTCCAGGCCAGAATACTGGAGTGGGTAGCCTTTCCCTTCTCCAGGGGATCTTCCCAACCCAGGGATCAAACCTAGGTCTCCCGCACTGCAGGCAGATTCTTTACCCTCTGAGCCACAAGGGCTTACAGTTTACTAAATAGATTGCAAATCATGTTTAATCCCCCAATAATCTTATAGAGATTATTGTCATTTCTCAAGTTTTATAGGTGAGGAAACAAAGGCACAGGAATTAGACTTTCTGAGGTCCACTTGGTGGACTCCCAACCCCTACCTCCAGTCCTATCCACGTTCTTTCACTCATTACAGCTATTTCCTCCTGGGGTGGTAGGGTGTTCCCCTGCATACAGGGAATACCACATGAGGAACTTTCTGCAAGCTGAAATACTAGATGTATTAAAAAGCTAGGTCAGTGTAGGATGGAACTACTTATTTATTAATGATTTCCATTAATAAAATACAGAATTGTTAATGTGTCCTAATGCCTCTGCTTAAGAATAGTAATTTAAGTTTTATAATACTTGTTTTGCTCATAATCGCTTTACCTAAATAATTTATTAGGCTTCATTCATTTCCAATTTGACCAGGTAAAGAAGAGGGGGTAGGGAGTAGTTGTAAAGGAAAAAATAAGCTATTTCGGTGTTTGATTGTGGTGTGTGTGTCTGTATTTATGTATGAATGCATGTATGGAAGAATTGGGAAAGTTCCCTGAGAGTTTGGCATTTACAGAAACTACAGGTTCTTGGAAAGAAGTAGAGAGAATCTGCATTATAATTCATTGTCTGAGTCATTTAAAATGCAGAGTCATTTAAAATATGAACCTGCCTTTCTCAGCTGGTTTGTAAAGAGCTATTGATTATATTCTTGAAAGATAGTAATGCCTTTCCTTTTATAGGAGTTGCCATTTTATTTGATAGATTCAGTGATATTGATTTGGCATTTCTGCAAGCCTTGTGCCAGGGATATGCAAAACAAAAAATGCTGTTGGAACATCACAAATAAATTGTGATTCAGTGATTGTATAGAAGGTTTTAGAGATTATCTCTTGAGGCTTCAGATATCATTTTTATTCTATTTGGTAAGGAGTGGGAATTCCTATGTTTAGATTAGAGAATTTTTCAGAGTAGGCTTGAATTGCTCTTGGTAAATCTCACTGTTACTGAATGCTTGCTATTTTGCATATTACGAAGCATTGTGGGCTGTGTAAGAGTTACCGAACATGGTTCTTGTCTTCAAAGAGTTTATATTTAGTCAGGGAGGCAATGAAGGAGGAAACCAAGCAAAAGGACACAGAGTTCTTAAAGCTTGTGTCTGCTCCTTGTAAAATCAGTTTTGCTGCAGTGAACTTTGGTGAGACATAGATTCTCCTAATGGATACTGTAAGAAACATCCCAACCCTTGAAAACTGATAGTTGTGTATCTTGTGTTTTCTCCGTATAGTGTTCTCTTTGCTTTGTAAAAATTACTGTTTGATCTTAGTACCAAGAATAGTTCCCCTTCTGAGTACTTTTCTGTTCATCTCCTGAACTGTGAACTGAATTTTCCCTTAGGTGATGGCGGTTAGAAAGCCAGACCAGATTTGTAGCCTACCCCAGGCAGCGTTACAGGTTTTATGTTGTATATTTTTTCAACTTTTTTCTTGGCATCATTTTTGGTCTTTTCCTTATTCTTTTCTATTATTTTATATCTTAATTTTTTATAGTTCATGTATTCCTGTAAGTTTCATTAATCCTTTCAGAACAAAGTAGGAGTAAATGTAAATAAATGTATGTGAAATTCATGGAGGAACTTATCAAGGCAAACAAATCAATATGACAAATAGGTTTTATTTCACGGGCCTGCTGAGATTGATAATGATGGCTGCCTGGAGCCCTGCATTAAGAAGTATCAATAGCTGGAGTCTGTTTCTGTTTTGTAAATAGTGCATTTGTATCATTTCTTTTTATAGATTGCCCACATAAGCAATATTTCTCCTTCTCTGACTTCACTCAGTATAACAATCTCTAGGTCCATTAGTGTTGCTGCAGATGGCATTATTTCATTGTTTTTTAATGGCTGAGTAATAGCCCATTGTATACGTGTACCACATATTCTTTATCCAGTCATCTGTTGATGGTCATTTAGGTTGATTCCATGTCCTGATTACTGTAAAGCGAAAAGTGAAGTCGCTCAGTCGTGTCCGACTCTTTGTGACCTCATGGACTATAGCCTACCGTGCTCCTCCATCCATGGGATTTTCCAGGCAAGAATACTGGAGTGGGGTGCCATTTCCTTCTCCAGGATTACTGTAAATAGTGCTGCGTGAACATTGGGGTGTGTGTATCCTTTCAGACTATGTTTTTCTTTGGATATATGCCTAGGGATTGCAGAACTACATGGTAGCTCTAGTTTTCGTTGTTGTTGTTTTTTTTTTTAAGGAACCTCCATACTGTTCTCCATAGTGGGTGTACCAATTTACATTCCCACCGACAGTGTAGGAGGGTTGCCTTATCTCTACACACTCTCCAGCATTTATTGTTTGCAGATTTTTGATGATGCCCATCCTGAAGGTGTGAGATGATAACTCCTTGTAGTTCTGATTTGCATTTCTTTAATAATTAGACTTGGGGATTCCTAGGTGGCGCAGTGCTGAAGAATCTGTCTGTCAATGCAGGAGACGCAAGAGGTGCAGGCTTATTTCCTGAGTCCAGAAGATCCCCTGGAGTAGGATATGGTACCCGCACTCCGGTATTCTTGCCTGGGAAATTCCATAGGCAGAAGAGCCTGGCAGGCGAGAGTTGGACACGACTGAGCAACTGAGTGCACAATAATCAGAGAACCAGCTAAATGGCTGTGAGGTGGGGGAGGGGAAGATAGGGAGTTTGGGATTGACATGTTCAGATTGCTCTATTTAAAAATGGGTAACCAACTGTGCGTACTGTATAGCACGGGAAACTGCTGAAATATTATGTAACAACCTAAATGGGAAAATAATTTGAAAAAAAAAAAAGATACACGTATAACTGAATCACTTTGCTGTACACCTGAAACTAACCTAACATGTTAATCAACTCTACTACAGTATAAAATAAGTGAAGAAGCCCCGAACAAACGAAAACCATTTACAAATGCAACCAAAAACTTTAAATACTTAGCATATAAAGTACGTTCATGATCTTGTAATCAAAAATTTTAAAAAGAGGTAGTTGGAGGCAGTGTGAATTCAGTGGGAAAGGCTGCTGTGATCGCAGAGCACTGCTGTCGGCCG
>SJYV01037460.1:0-26130 GCA_006410875.1 Neotragus pygmaeus | reverse complement strand
ATACAACATTGTAAAGCCATTATTTTCCAATTAAAAAATCAAACCCAAAAGAATCCCACAAGGTCATCTTGTCCTTAAAAAACAAAGAGGATTAACTCTGTCAGAGATTCAGTTTATCTGGTCATTATTTAATTGAAAAAATAAGTGTGTGTTAGTTGCTCAGTCATGTCTGACTCTTTGTGACCCCATGAACTGTAGACCTCCAGGCTTCTCTTGGAGAACTTCTCTATGGAGTTCTCCAAGCAAGAATACTGGAGTGGATTGCCATTGCTTTCTCCAGAGGATCTTCCTGATCCAGGGATTGAACCTGGGTCTCCTGCCTGGCTGGCAGAGTCTTTGCCATTTGAGCTACAGGGAAGTCAAAATTAAAACTGAAAAATAACTTTCTACAAAAGGACATGAGCCGCAGAATCCCAGACATTCAAGTTAAAACTAGGTCAAAGATTTCCTAGAGAACAAAAGGGAGGTGAGGCAGCAAAGGAGTCAGGATGGAGAAGGAAGCTTCTTTCAGAGAAATTCCCACCCTGGTGGTGGGAAGTTAAACGCTCTCCCTGCAATGTCTGCTCACTCTCTGGTGAGCAGGAAATGCTTACAGAGACTCGGGCGGGTGGCCAGAGCTCCGCCAAGCCCTTCCTGAATGCCTCGGACCCTCCGGGCCAGCTGCACATCCTTTGGGAAGAGCGTGACGTGGCAGGCGTGTAAGGAGAGGAGATAGGCATCCTCGAAGAGATGAACTAGAAACGCTTCTGCTGCCTCTTGTAGGGCCAACAAGGCCTATGCTTGCCAATTGAAGTCCACACCACGAGTGAATTGAACACATATTTCTCTTGCCAGGTGGCAGAAGAGGGTCTTTCTTAACAGCAGGTGTGTGGTCTTCTGAAGAGTTCGGATCTCCTTCAGGATTCCATGTCCCTGGTGAGCAAGTGGACAGGAGGACATGCCTAAAGACCGGGCCAGCCAGCGGGCAGCAGGAGCCGGGCTTGCAGGGTGCCTCCTTGGTGTTTCAGGCTTGCATCTTGGGCGGTGCAGGCCCATGGCGGGTGAGCAGGGCTGCGACCCCGCGGCTCCTTCTAGATCTTCTGGGTCCGGGGGCAGAGGCTCCCTCAACCCCTTTAAAGGACCAGCTCAGGCACCCCTCAGAAGGTGAACAAGGGAACTTGTTACTTGTTTTTGCTCCCTTATGCAACAGAATGATCTTGGTCCATTTCCAAGACAAAACATTCACCTTCACAGTAATTCAAGTCTATGTCCCAACCACTAATGCCAAAGAAGTTGAAGTTGAATGGTTCCATGAAGACTTACAAGACCTTCTAAAATTAACACTTATATATATATATATATATATATATATATNATGATCTTGGTCCATTTCCAAGACAAAACATTCACCTTCACAGTAATTCAAGTCTATGTCCCAACCACTAATGCCAAAGAAGTTGAAGTTGAATGGTTCCATGAAGACTTACAAGACCTTCTAAAATTAACACATATATATATATATATATATATATATATATCCTTTTCATCATAGGGAATTGGAATGCAAAAGTAGGAAGTCAAGAGATAACCTGCAGTAACAGGCAAGTTTGGCCTTGGAGTACAAAATGAATCACAGCAAGGGCTAACAGAGTTTTGTCAAGAGAATGCATGGGTCATGGCAAGCACCCTTTTCCAACAACACAAGAGACAACTCTACACATGGATATCACCAGATGGTCAATACTGAAATCAGAGTGATTGTATTCTTTGAAGCCAAAGATGCAAAAGCTCCATTCAGTCAGCCAAAACAAGATCTGGAGCTGACTATGGCTCAGATCTTGAGCTCCTTATTGCAAAGTTCAGACTTAAATTGAAAAAAGTAGAGAAAACCACTAGGTCATTCAAGTAGACCTAAATCAAACCCCACTACAGTGGAAGTGACAAATAGATTCAAAGGATTAAATCTGATAGAGTGCCTGAAAGAACTATGGACACAAGTTTGTAACATTGTACAGGAGTCCGTGATCCAAACCATCCCAAAGAAAAAGAAATGGAAGAAGGCAAAAAGGTTGTCTGAGGAGGCATTAAAAATAGCTGAGAAAAGAAGAGAAGTGAAAAACAAAGGAGAATGAGAAAGATATACCCAACTGGACACCAAGTTCCAGATTATAGCAAGGAGAGACAAGAAAGATTCTTAAGTGAACAGTGCAAAGAAATAGAGGAAAATAATAGAATGGGAAAGACTAGACATTTCTTCAAGAAAATGGGAGATACAACGGGAACATTTCATGCAGAGATGGGCACAATAAAGAACAGAACAGTATGGGTCTAACAGAAGCAAAAGAGAGTAAGAAGAGGTGGAAAGATTGCACAGAAGAATTGTACAAAGAAAGGTCTTAATGACCCAATAACCATGATGGTGTGATTACTTACCTATAGCCAGACATCCTAGAGTGTGAAGTCAAGTGAGCCTTAGGAAGCATTACTACAAACAGAGCTGTAGATGATGGTGGTGATGGAATTTCAACTGAGTTATTTCAAATCCTAAAAAATTATGCCATTAAAGTGCTGCACTCAATATGCCAGCAAATTTGGAAAATTCAGCAGTGGCCAGAAGCCTGGAAAAGGTCAGTTTTCATTCCATTCCCAAAGAAGGGCAATGTCAAAGAGTATACAAATTACTGCATAACTATTCTCTTTTCAAATGCTAGCAAGGTAATGCTCAAAATCCTTTAAGCTGGGCTTCAACAATTCATGAACCAAGAACTTCCAGATGTAAAAGCAAGATTTAGAAAGGCAGAGGAATCAGAGATCAAATTGTTAACATCTATTGTATCATAGAAACAACAGGGGAATTCCATTAAAAACATATACTTCTGCTTCTTTGATGACACTAAAACCATTGACTGTATGAATTACAACAAACTGGAAAATTTTGAAAGAGATGAAAATACCAGAATAGCTCACCTTCCNTTGAGCTACAGGGAAGTCAAAATTAAAACTGAAAAATAACTTTCTACAAAAGGACATGAGCCGCAGAATCCCAGACATTCAAGTTAAAACTAGGTCAAAGATTTCCTAGAGAACAAAAGGGAGGTGAGGCAGCAAAGGAGTCAGGATGGAGAAGGAAGCTTCTTTCAGAGAAATTCCCACCCTGGTGGTGGGAAGTTAAACGCTCTCCCTGCAATGTCTGCTCACTCTCTGGTGAGCAGGAAATGCTTACAGAGACTCGGGCGGGTGGCCAGAGCTCCGCCAAGCCCTTCCTGAATGCCTCGGACCCTCCGGGCCAGCTGCACATCCTTTGGGAAGAGCGTGACGTGGCAGGCGTGTAAGGAGAGGAGATAGGCATCCTCGAAGAGATGAACTAGAAACGCTTCTGCTGCCTCTTGTAGGGCCAACAAGGCCTATGCTTGCCAATTGAAGTCCACACCACGAGTGAATTGAACACATATTTCTCTTGCCAGGTGGCAGAAGAGGGTCTTTCTTAACAGCAGGTGTGTGGTCTTCTGAAGAGTTCGGATCTCCTTCAGGATTCCATGTCCCTGGTGAGCAAGTGGACAGGAGGACATGCCTAAAGACCGGGCCAGCCAGCGGGCAGCAGGAGCCGGGCTTGCAGGGTGCCTCCTTGGTGTTTCAGGCTTGCATCTTGGGCGGTGCAGGCCCATGGCGGGTGAGCAGGGCTGCGACCCCGCGGCTCCTTCTAGATCTTCTGGGTCCGGGGGCAGAGGCTCCCTCAACCCCTTTAAAGGACCAGCTCAGGCACCCCTCAGAAGGTGAACAAGGGAACTTGTTACTTGTTTTTGCTCCCTTATGCAACAGAATGATCTTGGTCCATTTCCAAGACAAAACATTCACCTTCACAGTAATTCAAGTCTATGTCCCAACCACTAATGCCAAAGAAGTTGAAGTTGAATGGTTCCATGAAGACTTACAAGACCTTCTAAAATTAACACTAATATATATATATATATATATATATATATATCCTTTTCATCATAGGGAATTGGAATGCAAAAGTAGGAAGTCAAGAGATAACCTGCAGTAACAGGCAAGTTTGGCCTTGGAGTACAAAATGAATCACAGCAAGGGCTAACAGAGTTTTGTCAAGAGAATGCATGGGTCATGGCAAGCACCCTTTTCCAACAACACAAGAGACAACTCTACACATGGATATCACCAGATGGTCAATACTGAAATCAGAGTGATTGTATTCTTTGAAGCCAAAGATGCAAAAGCTCCATTCAGTCAGCCAAAACAAGATCTGGAGCTGACTATGGCTCAGATCTTGAGCTCCTTATTGCAAAATTCAGACTTAAATTGAAAAAAGTAGAGAAAACCACTAGGTCATTCAAGTAGACCTAAATCAAACCCCACTACAGTGGAAGTGACAAATAGATTCAAAGGATTAAATCTGATAGAGTGCCTGAAAGAACTATGGACACAAGTTTGTAACATTGTACAGGAGTCCGTGATCCAAACCATCCCAAAGAAAAAGAAATGGAAGAAGGCAAAAAGGTTGTCTGAGGAGGCATTAAAAATAGCTGAGAAAAGAAGAGAAGTGAAAAACAAAGGAGAATGAGAAAGATATACCCAACTGGACACCAAGTTCCAGATTATAGCAAGGAGAGACAAGAAAGATTCTTAAGTGAACAGTGCAAAGAAATAGAGGAAAATAATAGAATGGGAAAGACTAGACATTTCTTCAAGAAAATGGGAGATACAACGGGAACATTTCATGCAGAGATGGGCACAATAAAGAACAGAACAGTATGGGTCTAACAGAAGCAAAAGAGAGTAAGAAGAGGTGGAAAGATTGCACAGAAGAATTGTACAAAGAAAGGTCTTAATGACCCAATAACCATGATGGTGTGATTACTTACCTATAGCCAGACATCCTAGAGTGTGAAGTCAAGTGAGCCTTAGGAAGCATTACTACAAACAGAGCTGTAGATGATGGTGGTGATGGAATTTCAACTGAGTTATTTCAAATCCTAAAAAATTATGCCATTAAAGTGCTGCACTCAATATGCCAGCAAATTTGGAAAATTCAGCAGTGGCCAGAAGCCTGGAAAAGGTCAGTTTTCATTCCATTCCCAAAGAAGGGCAATGTCAAAGAGTATACAAATTACTGCATAACTATTCTCTTTTCAAATGCTAGCAAGGTAATGCTCAAAATCCTTTAAGCTGGGCTTCAACAATTCATGAACCAAGAACTTCCAGATATAAAAGCAAGATTTAGAAAGGCAGAGGAATCAGAGATCAAATTGTTAACATCTATTGTATCATAGAAACAACAGGGGAATTCCATTAAAAACATATACTTCTGCTTCTTTGATGACACTAAAACCATTGACTGTATGAATTACAACAAACTGGAAAATTTTGAAAGAGATGAAAATACCAGAATAGCTCACCTTCCTCCTAAGAATCCTCTATGCAAGGCAAGATGCAACAGTTAGAACTAGACATGGAACAACAGACTGGCTCAAGTTGGGAAAGGTATATGTCAAGGCTGAATATTGTCACCCTGCTTATTCAACTTATATGAAGGATACATCCTTCAAAATGTGGAGCTGGATGAAGCACAAGCTGGAATCAAGATTACTGGGAGAAATATCAATAACCTCAGATATGCAGATGACACCACCCTTATGGCAGAAAGTGAAGAGCCACCAAAGAGCCTGTTGATGAAGCTGAAAGTAAAGAGTGAGAAAGCTGGCTTAAAACTCAACATTCAAAAAACTAAGATCATGGCATCCGGTCCCATCACTTCATGGCAAATAGATGAGGAGACAATGGAAACAGTGGCAGATTTCATTTTATTGGGCTCCAAAATCACTGCAGATGATGACTGCAGCCATGAAGTTAAAAGACACTTGCTCCTTGGAAGAAAAGCTATGACAAACTTAACATATTAGAAATTAGAAACTTCACTTGGCTGACAAAGGTGTGCATAGTCAAAGCTATGGCTTTTCCAATAGTCATGTGTAGTACAGTTGGACTACAAAAAAGGCTGAGCATCAAAAATTGATGCTTTTGAATTGTGGTGTTGGAGAAAATGCTTGAGAGACCCTTGGACTGCAAGGAGATTAATCCAGTCAATCCTAAAGGAAATCAACCCTGAATATTCATTGGAAGGATTAATGCTGAAGCTGAAGCTCAAATACTTTGGCCACTTGATGGGATGAGCTGACTCATTGGAAAAGACCCCAGTGTTGGGAAGGAGTGAAGGCAGTAGGAGAAGGGGGAAGCAGAGTGTGAGCTGGTTGGATAGCATCCCTGACTCAATGTACATGAGTGTGAACAAACTCAGGGATATGGTGAAGGATAGGAAAGTCTGGCATGCTGCAGTCTATGGGGTTGCAAACAGTTGGACATGGTTTAGGGCTTTAAAAGTAGCAACAAGATAAGCAAGAACAAAAGCTATCTATGAGGATATCCTAGAATCCATAAAGATGGACTGGAGTGACCATCAATGTCTCATATCCTCAAAGCTCCAATATGAAATTGAGTTGATCTTCAGGAGAAGCTGCCACTCTGCATCTTATTACTCACCATATGTCTCTCCTAGGAGTCAGAAGAGCTATTGTCTGGCTGCTGCTTAGGCCAGGATGGGCCATCTGATAAATGCCAGTGTGGCTTATAACTAGTGCTTCCCATCCACCTGTCAAACCTCTTTCAAAATATCTCTAGTGACCCATGCTAGCTAGCAACTATGCAGGGATGGGAATGATAGGAAACATAGTTCCAGCTTAACTAGGGTGATAAAATATAAATCTGCCACATCATTTACTCATTTTTATTATTTAAAAAGATATATAGTCTTTATAAAAATATATATCCTTGCCAATTTTCTACAAAAGGAATAAAAATTATTTCATGGATGTTGAATATTCTATATTCCAAAAATGGTCCCTGTGTGAAGTATGAGAGCCCCCAAGTCATAGAACAGCAGGAGGGAGTGATATACATCAAGAAGTCCATGTGGAATACATAATCAATTTTACTATCTCTGCTTTATAGTTAAAGAAACAGACCTAGCCAGGTTAGGCGAGTTGAACAGAGACACACAGCCTTTCTCAGTCAAGAGTCAGAAATAGAAGTCGTGTCTCCTTTCTAATAGTCCAGCTTTTTCAAATATGTTTTATAATTTATAAATCATATATATATATAGTTGTTGTTGTTGTTGTTATTTACACTGCCAGTTTTCGTTTCCTTTCACTTGGGGAAAAGCAGAGTTTAATTTTAAGATTGCCTCTACATAATCTTTCCAAATTGAATATGTTTTTTTAATTCCCTCTATAGTAATTTCTTCCTCAGGTTTCTTAACTTTTTGCCTTCTCTGTGTTTAACTCCTTCAGCATTTGAATTTATCAATTAAATTGACCCCTGTTTCTGTTTTGAAATCCATGTTAAGAGTGCATTAGTGTCAATAAATGCATCATTTGTTTCTTGTTTGTTTATGGTGCATCTACCTTTTGATTTGGACAGAAATTATGCTTTGTATTATTTAGGCATAAAATTACATTGGAAAGGGAAGCACATCTTAATTAAATCTGATCTAAAGCCATTCCCTTGTATAAACTATTCTAGCACTGATGGTGTTTTCGCTGCATAAGCTGCACTATCATCCTTGTTCAATGCAGTAATGACTGAAGTTGTACCTAAACATGGCAATTAGTGCAGAGAGACATTAATGTTTCAGCAAATAAGATCATATTCAGGAGAGGAAATAAATCCTACCTGCAATGCAAAATATAACCAACATACTCTTATTATAATAACAGAAGAATATTCTTGTAAATTTTCCTGGTTTACTTTCAAATACATTCTTATTCTTATCTATCAATATTTTAAAATCTCTTGACGTGCTGTGGTTGCAAGGGTGAAATGAAAAAATTAGGAGCTGCACAGCTGTTTATGGTTTTGGTTTATAGCTCTGGGACATCCCATCATGGAGACATTCTGTTCCAGTTCATTTTAACAGTAATTAAAAGTACCCCCATAACAAGGAGCTTGCTGTTAGAAGCAACTTCATTA
The DNA here is from genome assembly GCA_006410875.1 of Neotragus pygmaeus. Taxonomy (NCBI): domain Eukaryota; kingdom Metazoa; phylum Chordata; class Mammalia; order Artiodactyla; family Bovidae; genus Neotragus; species Neotragus pygmaeus. The sequence continues at coordinate 18,111 of SJYV01037460.1, read as the reverse complement.
GTTTGGGTGATTTTATTGGTTTCCTTTAGGGTGAAGAACTAGTACTAATAGTTATAATTTAATAGGAAAATTACTGAAGCACAAAAGATTCCACTGAATCTTCAATGAGGCATTAGACAGAAATTTCTTTTCCAAATAATGAAATATAAGAGAACTGTGTTTACCTAAAAATTCTAATATTAATGCATATGGTTAGCATGAAAGAGTCACTTTGCTTAAATACTTTTGTGTTGCTTAAATACAACATAACTATGCACATTGAAAAACACAGGTAAAATTGGCGTAAGTGTATCCACCACAGCATTTTACTTCACACCTTATTTAAGTTGAAGTGGAAGCAATACAGTTGGCCTTTGGAAAATCTGTCTTCCTCAAGTAGAATTTAGTTCACTTTTCTAAGCCTTTTATTTTCTCTTGTTTTCATTCTTTATTCTCTTCTCTTTTTTTCCTCATACATCAGCTTCCAAAGTAGCAACATTTTCTCTATCACTAAAAGGACCAATGGCTCAATATTATCACCTCTGTTTCACATATGACTATGTATCTGTAAAAAACCTTAAAATCATTTAGGAATTTTTCTCCCACTTCCAGTGCAATGTGGCTCAACATTCAGCTCAGGTCAGTCTTATTGGACTCTTAGTGACCCCATGGAAAACAGCACACCAGGTTTCCCTGTCCATCACCAAATCCCTGAGCTTACTCAAACTCGTGTTCATCAAGTCAGTGATGCCATCCAACCATCTCATCCTTTGTGCACTCCCTTCTCCTCCTACCTTCAATCTTTCCCAGCATCAGGATCTTTTCTAATGAGTCAGTTCTTAGCATAAGTTGGCCAAAGTATTGGAGTTTCAGCTTCAGCATCAATCTTCCCAATGAGTATTTAGGACCAACTTGCTTTAGGATTGACTACTTTGATCTCTTTGCAGTCCAAGGGACTCTCAAGAGTTTTATACAACACCACAATTCAAACAGCATCGATTCTTCAGCACTCATGTTTCTTTATAGTTCAACTCTCACATCCATACAAGACTACTAGAAAAACCATAGCTTTGACTAGATATGGGCCTTTGTCAACAAAGTAATGTCTCTGTTTTTTAATATGGCGGTCAGTTATTCTTATCTCTTTAAGAACTTTCCACAGTTTGTTGTGATCCACACAGTCAAAGGTTTTATAATAGTCAATAAAGCAGAAGTACATGTTTTGTTTTTGTTTTTTTAATCTCTCTTGCTTGCTTGATAATCCAACAGATGCTGACAATTTGATATCTGGTTCCTCTGCCTTTTCTAAATCCAGGTTAAAAATCTGGAAGTTCACAGTTCAAGTGCTATTGAAAACTGGCTTGGAGAATTTTGAGCATTACTTTGCTAGCATGTAAGATGACTGCAATTGTGCGGTAGTTTGAACACTTCTTGGCACTGCCTTTCTTTGGGACTGGAATGAAAACTGACCTTTTCCAGTCCTGTGACCACTGCTGAGTTTTCCAGATTTGCTGGCATATTGAGTGCAGCACTTTCAAAGCATCATCTTTTAGGATTGGAAATAGCTTAACTGGAATTCCATCACCTCCATTAGTTTTGTTCTTGGTGATGCTTCCTAAGGCCCATTGGCTTCACATTCCAAGATGTCTGGCTCTAGGTGAATGATCACACCATCACCTAGATTATCATGATTATCATGNTTGGAAATAGCTTAACTGGAATTCCATCACCTCCATTAGTTTTGTTCTTGGTGATGCTTCCTAAGGCCCATTGGCTTCACATTCCAAGATGTCTGGCTCTAGGTGAATGATCACACCATCACCTAGATTATCATGATTATCATGATTATCTGGGTAGTGAAGATCTTTTTTTTAATAGTTCTGTGCATTCTAGCCGCCTCTTCTTAATATTTTCTGCTACTATTAAGTCTATACCATTTCTATCCTTTAGTGTGGCCATCTTTTAATGAAATGTTCCCTTGGTACCTCTACTTCTCTTGAAGAGATCTCTAGTCTTTCCCATTCTATTGTTTTCCTCTGTTTCTTTGCACTGATCACTCAGGAAGGCTTTCTTATCTCTCTTTGCTCCTTGCCAATGTTTGGAACTCTGCATTCAAATGGCTATATCTTTCCTTTACTCTTTTGCTTTTCTCTTCTCATTTTCTCAGCTATTTGTAAGCCATCCTCAGACAACTGTTTTGTCTTTTTGCCTTTCTTTTCCTTGGGGATCATCTTGACTACTGTCTCCTGTACAATGTCATGAACCTTTGTCCATAGTTCTACAAGCATTCTATCAGATCTAATCCCTTGAATCTATTTCTCACTTCCACTGTATACGTGTAAGGAATTTGCTTTAGGTCATACCTGAATGGTCTAGTGGTTTTCTCTATGTTCTTCAATTTAAGTCTGAATTTGACAATAAGAAGTTCATGATCTACGCCACAGTCAGCTCCTGGTCTTGTTTTTGCTGACTGTATAGAGCTTCTCCATCATTGGCTGCAATGAATATAATCAATCTGATTTTGGCACTGACCATCTGGTGATGATCATGTGCACAGTTTTCTTTTATGTTGTCAAAAGAGGGTGTTTGCTATAACCAGTGTGTTTTCTTGGCAAATCTCTGTTAGACTTTGCCCTGCTTCGTTTTGTACTCCAAGACCAAATTTGCCTTTTATTCCAGGTGTCTCTTGACTTCCTACTTTTACATTCCAGTCCTTTATAATGAAAAGGACATCTTCTTTGGGTGATAGTTCTAGAAGGTCTTGTGGATATTCATAAAACCATTTAACTTCAGCTTCTTCAGCATTACTGGTTGGGGCATAGACATGGATTGCTGTGATACTGAATGGCTTGCTTTGGAAATGAACAGAGATCATTTTGTAGTTTTTGAGATTGCACCCAAGTACTGCATTTTGGATTCTTTTGTTGACTATGATGGTTACCGCATTTCTTCTAAGGGATTCTTGCATACTGTAGTAGATACAATGGTCATCTGAGTTAAGTTCACCCATTCCATTCCAGTTCACTGATTCCAAAAATGTGGATATTCACCCTTACCATCTCCTATTTGACCACTTTCAATATACCTTGGTTTTTCCAGTGGTCATGTATGGATGTGAGAGTTGGAAGAAAGCTGAGCGCCAAAGAATTGATGCTTTTGAACTGTGGTGTTGGAGAAGACTCTTGAGAGTCCCTTGGATTGCAAGGAGATCCAACCAGTCCATTCTTTTTTTATTATTATTAATTTTTTTAATTTTACTTTACAATTTGAAGCATATATACTATTATGTAACAACCAGTCCATTCTAAAGGAGATCAGTCCTGGGTTTTCTTTGGAAGGACTGATGCTAAAGCTGAAACTCCAATACTTCGGCGACCTGATGCGAAGAGTTGACTCATTGGAAAAGACTGATGCTGGGAGGGATTGGGGGCAGGAGAAGGGGATGACAGAGGATGAGATGGCTGGATGACATCATCTACTCGATGGACATGAGTTTGAGTGAACTCCAGGAGTTGGTGATGGACAGGGAGGCCTGGCGTGCTGTGATTCATGGGGTCGCAGAGTCAGACATGACTGAGGGACTGAACGGAACTGAATTTACCTTGATTCATGGACCTAACATTCCAGGTTCCTATGCAATATTGTTCTTTACAGCACCGGACTTTACTTCCATCACCAGTCACAACATCCATAATTGGATGTTGCTTTTGCTTTGGCTTTGTCTCTTCATTCTTTCTGGAGTTATTTCTCCACTGTTCTCCAGTAGTATGTTGGCTCAACATTACCCGCAGTATTTTTGAGATGACAAAGTAGATCCAGAGAAGAATTTACTCATAATTTCAATGCAACTTACTAATCTTAGATGCAATCTTCTATTCTTTTTCTTAGACTACTTCATGACACTACCATCATCTGGAAATGATGCTCTTTAATTATCATAAAGAAAATTTTTTTTAATTTCCAAATGTCTGTAATTCATAATGCCTGACCTCTAAAAGACAGATGCAAATATAGAAGAAAGTGTATATTTTGGCTTCAAGCTGGTCCTCCAAATACAAAATTATACCCATCTATCAAAGTTGTGTTTCGGTAACTATACTCTACACACTCCGTAGTACAGAGACTATGTCTGTCTGTTGTGCTTATTTCTATGATCTAAGTATATAGCACAGTGCCTAACTATAGCTAGTTTTCCATAAATGTTGGTTCAATGAATATTGGGACAAACAACCCTACTGACTCTAAGTAGCCAGAGTTTCTCACACTTTCCTCAAAGTGTGGTGTCTGAACATTCTTCCCACTTCATTTCTATATTTTACATATTAAATCACTCTTTACTCCAGCCTAACTTGCATCCTCTCCAACCTCCCCTTCTCTATCCTGCAGGGCTGAAGAATAGCAGACTGTCTCCCAAGTACCTTTCCTCATCTCTATCAGAATATTTTTCACTTCATAAATTTCTCAAGTCTTATATTAATTGGCATCTGAGACACTGAGTGTAAATCCAAAATTGCCATCATAAATTGAATGATTTAGATGTTAACAGAAAAATGTAGGGAAAAGTTAAGTATTTGGAGGAACAAAACCCCTCCCTGTGGGTGAGTACTGTTTCCTTAGGAAATGAGTGGAGATTTAAAGTCACATAAAAAACCAAAAAGAGAAAAGAGAAAGAATTGGGACTACTTAGGAGAATGTATTTTGTGAGGAGACTAGCTCCTTAGATCGTATTTTCTATATCTGTAACTTTTAATGTTCTAATTCCCTTGAAATTACCACAGGTCTTCACTTATTACAATAGTTCCAATATACTCAAATAGATAAGGCTCTAAATAGGAAAGGGAGAATTTTCCCTTCCCCATCTTCACACTGATCCCAGTGGAGAAAAAAAAAATCTCAAAGTTGGTCTAAGAAACAAATACTAAATAGTGTACCAGGAATGGCAGTTCTCAATAGAACTGGAAGAATATCTCCAGTGTGCACAACTCAAAATAAATAAATAAATAAGCCAGAAAGTACTAGCTTTCCCTTTTTAAAAGTATTATGCTCCTTTGATCATTTGGTTGTATGTGTACAGTTGCATCAGACTTGACCCCGTATACTGTAGCCTGCCAGTCTCCTCTGTCTATGGAATTTTCTGGGCAAAAATAGTGGAGTGGGTTGCCATTTTCTCCTCCAGGGGATCTTCCCAACACACGGACCCAACCCACCTCTCCTGCATTGGCAGGTGGATTCTTTACCACTACACCACCTGGGAGATGCACATTGTGTTACAAGACCTATGAAAATGGCAGCACATGAAAAAGAGAAAAGTCTAGGGCAGAAGACAGACAAGCAAGGACAATTCACTGGTAGCTGAGAGTCCATCCTGAATGTTAGCAAAATGGAAGATTATATCACAATGATAACAGTAATAGCAAATTCATCTTAACGTAATTTAAGGTGGTTTAATAAGCAAAAGAAAATAAGCAAGGAGTGGCTNTACTCGATGGACATGAGTTTGAGTGAACTCCAGGAGTTGGTGATGGACAGGGAGGCCTGGCGTGCTGTGATTCATGGGGTCGCAGAGTCAGACATGACTGAGGGACTGAACGGAACTGAATTTACCTTGATTCATGGACCTAACATTCCAGGTTCCTATGCAATATTGTTCTTTACAGCACCGGACTTTACTTCCATCACCAGTCACAACATCCATAATTGGATGTTGCTTTTGCTTTGGCTTTGTCTCTTCATTCTTTCTGGAGTTATTTCTCCACTGTTCTCCAGTAGTATGTTGGCTCAACATTATCCGCAGTATTTTTGAGATGACAAAGTAGATCCAGAGAAGAATTTACTCATAATTTCAATGCAACTTACTAATCTTAGATGCAATCTTCTATTCTTTTTCTTAGACTACTTCATGACACTACCATCATCTGGAAATGATGCTCTTTAATTATCATAAAGAAATTTTTTTTTAATTTCCAAATGTCTGTAATTCATAATGCCTGACCTCTAAAAGACAGATGCAAATATAGAAGAAAGTGTATATTTTGGCTTCAAGCTGGTCCTCCAAATACAAAATTATACCCATCTATCAAAGTTGTGTTTCGGTAACTATACTCTACACACTCCGTAGTACAGAGACTATGTCTGTCTGTTGTGCTTATTTCTATGATCTAAGTATATAGCACAGTGCCTAACTATAGCTAGTTTTCCATAAATGTTGGTTCAATGAATATTGGGACAAACAACCCTACTGACTCTAAGTAGCCAGAGTTTCTCACACTTTCCTCAAAGTGTGGTGTCTGAACATTCTTCCCACTTCATTTCTATATTTTACATATTAAATCACTCTTTACTCCAGCCTAACTTGCATCCTCTCCAACCTCCCCTTCTCTATCCTGCAGGGCTGAAGAATAGCAGACTGTCTCCCAAGTACCTTTCCTCATCTCTATCAGAATATTTTTCACTTCATAAATTTCTCAAGTCTTATATTAATTGGCATCTGAGACACTGAGTGTAAATCCAAAATTGCCATCATAAATTGAATGATTTAGATGTTAACAGAAAAATGTAGGGAAAAGTTAAGTATTTGGAGGAACAAAACCCCTCCCTGTGGGTGAGTACTGTTTCCTTAGGAAATGAGTGGAGATTTAAAGTCACATAAAAAACCAAAAAGAGAAAAGAGAAAGAATTGGGACTACTTAGGAGAATGTATTTTGTGAGGAGACTAGCTCCTTAGATCGTATTTTCTATATCTGTAACTTTTAATGTTCTAATTCCCTTGAAATTACCACAGGTCTTCACTTATTACAATAGTTCCAATATACTCAAATAGATAAGGCTCTAAATAGGAAAGGGAGAATTTTCCCTTCCCCATCTTCACACTGATCCCAGTGGAGAAAAAAAAAATCTCAAAGTTGGTCTAAGAAACAAATACTAAATAGTGTACCAGGAATGGCAGTTCTCAATAGAACTGGAAGAATATCTCCAGTGTGCACAACTCAAAATAAATAAATAAATAAGCCAGAAAGTACTAGCTTTCCCTTTTTAAAAGTATTATGCTCCTTTGATCATTTGGTTGTATGTGTACAGTTGCATCAGACTTGACCCCGTATACTGTAGCCTGCCAGTCTCCTCTGTCTATGGAATTTTCTGGGCAAAAATAGTGGAGTGGGTTGCCATTTTCTCCTCCAGGGGATCTTCCCAACACACGGACCCAACCCACCTCTCCTGCATTGGCAGGTGGATTCTTTACCACTACACCACCTGGGAGATGCACATTGTGTTACAAGACCTATGAAAATGGCAGCACATGAAAAAGAGAAAAGTCTAGGGCAGAAGACAGACAAGCAAGGACAATTCACTGGTAGCTGAGAGTCCATCCTGAATGTTAGCAAAATGGAAGATTATATCACAATGATAACAGTAATAGCAAATTCATCTTAACGTAATTTAAGGTGGTTTAATAAGCAAAAGAAAATAAGCAAGGAGTGGCTCATAGTTAAGTTCACATGAACTATTAAATAACAAAGAAAATTTTACTCTTAATTGCTGAACCTTTAGAGCCAAAGTGGCAAATGTAGTTCATTAGTATAACAGAAATTCTAAAGCGTGAACTTAAAATAAGTTCCTTGCATATTCATACACTGCTACATAATATGTCAAGGGGTGACATGGTAATAGTATTTGCATATGAATCTAAGAATTTCAATAATAAAATAAATTTAGTAAAGCTTTTTATTCTCTCATTCTCCAAATTAGTCCAAACTCCAAATATCCCTTCCAAATTTTTAGATTGGATAGATTGGATAGAACACTAACACTTGCATAATGAGCTATCTTAAAACATAATGACATAAAACAACTAAGTATTTATTTTTCACTCATGAGTCAGCAGGTCAGCTGATATTCGCTATAAGAAATTGGGCTTTGAAGACTTGGCTCCAGGCTGTGGATTGGATTCAGATCTGCTCTATGTGTCTGGGGTCTTCTTTTGCCCAGTGGTTACCTAGATCATAATCTCAGGTGAAGGTCAGGAGCTGAAGACACCAAACCCAACCATGTATATCCTTTCAGGCCTCCATGCAAGTTGCATCTCTAACATACTTTACATCCTATGATGTAAATATTTCTTGATCAGTAATTAAATATACCACAGTAAGGAAAAGAATTTACCAGTGGAAATATCTGTGTTGCAAGCTCAGTGAGTGAGGATAGTTGGAACTGCAGGTAAAGAATAATCTCTGAAAGTGTCAGAGAGCAACATTCCTCAAAATGGGCATATGTATCTCTAGAAAACATCAAAAACATTTAAAGTAAAGGTTATAGTAGACAGTAAATGACATAGAAGTTACATTAATGCAGTATATATGCCATGAACAACGTAGGACTTGTCACACTGAGGGAATAAAGATGAAAAGCACCAGAACTTCTCTATAAATTGAGGGTACAGGGAAGCAGTGAATTGCGATCTCAGATCTGGACCTGAAATGGCAAACAGTATGTCCCAAAAGATGGGTAAGAGGAAGTGGAAGAATCAACATCAGTTCTACATAGGTTCTCAAGGCAGGATCAATAGTCAAGCATGCATGACTTTGCAATATAATAGGTGCAAATCTCTGGAGGGATATGAAAGATGACATTTGTTACCACAAGGACTTCCTGCACAGAGGTCTGTGAGAAGTTGAAGTCCAAGAGATTGTCATTGTGTGAGATCCCATTTCAATTCCAGCTTGAAAACAATGAAAATATCATGCTTATTTTAATTTATATCCAGAAAATACATTATTTCAAATCGCTGACATGAGGGGAAAATACTGGGGCAGATTTCAAGGCAACTTTTTTAGGATAAAACTAGAAGTTTATAATTTTATTTTATCCATAGATAAGTGGACAAGGCGAAGAAATAAAATTAAATTATTTTCCTGGATAGCTTAAGTTTATATCAAATTAACCCAAGGGTTCTTTTCCTGACTGCTATGAGAATATAGCTTTGTCATTGTTATCCTCATCATCATTCAGTTCAATCATTCAGTCGTGTATTACTCTTTGTGACTGTATGGGCTGCATCATGCCAGGCTTCGCTGTCCATCACCAACTCCCAGAGCCTACTCAAACTCATATCCTTTGAGTCAGTGATGCCATCCAACCATCTCATCCTCTGCCGTCCCTTCTCCTCCCACCTTCAATCTTTCCCAACATTAGGGTCTTTTCCAATAAGTCAGTCCTTTGCATCAGGTGGCCAAAGTATTAGAGTATCAGCTTCAGCATCAGTCTTTCCGATGAATATTCAAGACTGATTTCCTTTAAGATTGATGGGTTGGATCTCCTTGCTGCCCAAGGGACTATCAAGAGTCTTCTCCAACATCAAAGTTCAAGCATCAATTCTTCAGTGCTCAGAATTATTTATAGCCCAACTCTCACATCCATTCATGACCACAGAAAATGTCATAGTTGGCCTAGATGGACCATTGTTGGTAAAGTAATGTCTCTGATGTTTAATATGCTGCCTAGGTTGGTCATAGTTTTTCTGCCAAGGATCAATCGTCTTTTAATTTCATGGCTGCATCACCATCTGCAGTGATTTTAGAACCCCAAAAAATAAAGTCCCTCACTGTTTCCATTGTTTCCCCATATATTTGCCATGAAGTGATGGGACTGGATCCCATGATATTAGTACACTCTTCTCTTTCAATTTTATCAAGAGGTTCTTTAGTTCTTCATGTTCTGCCATAAGGGTGGTGTCATCTGTGTATCTGAGGTCATTGATATTTCTCCAAGCAATCTTGATTCCAGCTTGTGCTTCATCCAACCCAGCATTTCACATGATGTACACTTCATATAAGTTAAATAAGAAGGGTGACAACATACAGACTTGACATACTCCTTTCCCGATTTGGAACCAGTCTGTTATTCCACGTCTGGTTCTAACTGTTGCTTCTTGACCTGCATACAGATTTCTCAGGGGGCAGATCAGGTGGTCTGGTATTCCCATCTTAGAATTTTCCACAGTTTCTTGTGATAAACACAGTCAAAGGCTTTGGTGTAGCCAAAAAAGCAAAACTAGATGTTTTTTGGAACTCTCTTGCTTTTTCCATGATCCAGCGGATGTTGGCAATTTGACTTCTGGTTCCTCTGCCTTTTNTTTTCCACAGTTTCTTGTGATAAACACAGTCAAAGGCTTTGGTGTAGCCAAAAAAGCAAAACTAGATGTTTTTTGGAACTCTCTTGCTTTTTCCATGATCCAGCGGATGTTGGCAATTTGACTTCTGGTTCCTCTGCCTTTTCTAAATCCAGCTTCAACATCTGGAAGTTCATGGTCCACATACTATTGAAGCCTCACTTGGAGAATTTTGAGCATTAGTTTGCTAGTGTGTGAGATGAGAGCAATTGTACTGCAGTTTGAACATTCTTTGACACTGCCTTTCTATGGGATTGGAATGAAAACTAACCTTTTTCCTGTGACCACTGCTGGGTTTTCAAAATTTGCTGGCATACTGAGTGCAGGACTTTCACAGCATCATCTTTTAGTATTGAAAATAGCTCATCTGGAATTCCATCACCTCCACTATCTTGTTCATAATGATGCTTCCTAAGATCCACTTGACTTCACATTCCAGGATGTCTGGCTCCAAGTGAGTGATCACACCATCGTTGTCGTCTGGGTCATGAACAGTAGTTCTTCTGTGTATTCTTGCCATCTCTTCTTAATATTTTCTGCTTCTCTTAGGTCCATACCTTTCCTGTTCTTTATTGTGCTCATCTTTGCATGAAATGTTCCCTTGCTATCTCCAATTTTCTTGAAGAGATCTCTAGTCTTTCACATTCTATTGTTTTTCTCTATTTCTTTGCACTGATGACTGACGAAGGCTTTCTTATCTCTTCTTGCTATTCTTTGGAACTCTGCATTCAGATGCTTATATNGCAGTTGATCTTCCTATATTGACATTAAAACCTGCAACCATGCTAGACTCACCTTTTAAATCTAATAAATTTTTGGAGGGTTTTTCAAGATTTTCTATGCACACAGTCACGTCACTCAGTAACATGCTTTCATTTCTCCTCTCCTGTCTGTAGGCTTTTTATTTCTTTTTCTTCTCATGTTACATTGGGCAGAACCTCTAGTATGCTGAATAGAAGAGGTAAGAAAAAATGCTGGTCTTGTCATTCTTTCACCTTTAAACATAGGTTAGCTATAGGTTTGCATAGATGCAATTTTTTCGATAATTATATTGAAGAAGTGGCATTTAATATCTAGTTTGCATATCCTTTTTCCTTTTTAAATAAAAAAATATTGGATTTTGTCAAATACTTTATCTTCATCTGTTGAGATCATTATATGGTTTTCTTTGAAAGTCTGTTGGTATGGTGAGGCATATTGCTTGATTTTTTTGAGTTTTGAACCAAATTTGTATTTTTAGGATAAATCTCAAGTGATGAGGTATATACTCTTTATATATTTCTGTATTCAATTTGTTAATATTGAAAATTCTGCTACTATATTCAAGAGAGACATATTTTTACCATTTTTGTTTTGAATTTCATTTTTTTCTGTTCTCATTTTATTTATTTTCTTCTGCTTTTAATTTACTCTTCTGTTTGTAGTTTCTGCCACACACCTTGATTCTGGGCTCAATATACCTTTGCTTTGGCCAGTGTGATACTAGAAAATGAAGTGAAAGTCACTCAGTCGTGTCCGCCTCTTTGTAACTCCATGGACTGTAGCCACCAGGCTCCTCTGTCCATGGACTTCTCCAGGGAAGAGAAAACCCCCTGGAGTGGGTTTCCATCACCTTCTCCAGGGGATCTTCCAGACACAGGGATTGAACCTGAATCTCCTGCATTGCAGTCCGATTCTTTATTGTCTGAGCCAAGGGAAGCAAATTATTTTTTGGCCATGCCATGCAGCATGCAGAATCTTAGTTCCTTGACCGCATATCGAACCTGCATTCCCTGCAGTAGAAGCTCAGAGTTTTAACCACTGGACCACCAGGGAAATATGATGAAAGCATAACCTGGAAAAAAATGTTTCCATGTTTTTGCTTTATACTTTCCTCTGTGATCATGGTGAAATCATGTCTGGGTCAGCTTTCTAGAAGATGAGATGCATAGAACACATTGCTGAGATCTCCTAGTTAAAGCTATATTACCTAGTCTACATCTGACTAAACGCTCATGTCAAACACAGCAGATTGGTAAACTTAAACAATGACAAACAAGTGTTATTTTAAGCCATTGTTTTTAAGTGGTTTCCTCTTGGTTATCTAGCTTTTCTTGCGCTTGCGTCTCTGAAATCCCCACACAAACATAGCTGGAGTTACATGCTGAGAATAGCTCCAGGCTAGCCTGCAGAGCAGAAAGTTCAAAGAACAGCACAGTTGCCGCAACCAAGATCATCCTATCCCACCTGACCTACAGTTGACCTGAGATGCAGGAGTGAGCCCAGCCTAGACTAGAAGAACTTCCCAGCCTACCCCAGCCTCAAATGCTGACCTGAGATCTATGAGCTACTTAAATTGCTATTGTTTTAACTCCATAAAACCATAGCTTTGGGAGGTGTTTTGTTATGTAGCATTATTGTAGCAACCGATTACTGATGATACAAGCTAATTGTCATTTGTTCTGTGTTAAAATGAGAACTATTGCAAAGAAAATAGTAAAGGATTATCCTACATTTTACATGATTTCTATAGAGCGGTAAAGAAAAAAAGGAAACAGCAGGGATGGTTGACTTGGTCTAATCATATCTTTCTTATCACTCTGCTTCCAAAACTGAGAGAAGCTACAATGCAGATTTTAATGAGATAAGGGTTACAAAATATAGTGTTCACATTTTATTAAATCTCGTAACATATCTAATTCATCATTTCTGGTATTTGTCATTTCAGTGTTTTTAGTATTTTGTTAATAATAATTGTAATTCTTTTTCATGCCTTTTTGGATACAATTTTTATTCTCCTCAAGGAACACATACTTTCCATGGAAATACATTTGCAGTTTGATAATGAGAACCACTGGAAAAACAGGCCAGGCATGCAGTAATTTACCTGTAGGCAATTATTCTGGAACATAGTTTAATAGAAATTGAGAAATTCTTACAATACAAAATGAATTCCATCTCCCTAAATTTGCATAGAAAGCATAAGATTCAGCTTTCCTTCTGGTTAGATCCTTTGCAAAAAAGTTCTTTCTCCAAAAATCTTAGCAAATGTCATAATACAAAAAGGTGCTTAGAATGTAGGAACTCAGTCGCAGAGTTTAACTACTGCATCTCATTTTTATATAATGATACTATTATTAATAATTGCAAGAACTTTTAACTTATTTGCATAAGAGAAAAATCTTTGGGAAAATGTAAGTTTAAAGATTTTTTTTTTTTTAAGAAGCACAAATTGTGTATTTGCTTCTTTTTCTATTTATGTATGAGCCAAAAATAAACCGAAAAAAAAAGGATCAGTTTCTTAAGTTTATCTTTGATGTCAAACAGCTATGTTTTGACAGATTAAATTAATTCTATACATTGTATTAGACCTGGCCTTTTAAAACTTTGATCCTTATGCAAACTTATTTTTATTTTACATATGCAAATTTTTGGTAAAACCCTAGTTTCCTTTTCCGCATACTATTTTATGTGGATCGTTATTCTCTGAAAAATCTTTGCAGGCTTACTGGATGAGCATAGCAAAAGCATTGGGGGTGGTGTATTCAGTGTTGCTGATATTAAAAGCACAGGATCATATTGTAAAGGAATGTGACTTCAAAGGAAAAGTGCAGTTAAGATTAAATTGCAAGATCTGGATTTGAATCACAGCTCAAAATTTTACTAGCTGTGTAATAGTTGGAGATTGACTTAATTTCTCCTATTCCTCAATTTTCTGATATGAATATGGGTATAATGGAGATATCCTTTTCAATGGATTAGTTTCAAGGTTTAATAAGGCAGGATTTAACCTCTTCTGCTAGATTTAAGGTGGGTGGCTGGGGTAATGGTAAAATGCTGGAACTTTAGGAGCCTGGGAGGGCAAGAGAGCTGCGTTGATCATAGACAGGGAATAACCAGAGGAGTCAAGAGTAGTCACAGTTAGAGACAGGAAACAGAAAGCCTTTGTGAAATATTCAGTAACAACAATAATAAAAGAAACAATGCCATTGTGCCAAAATTTAAATAAAGCAAATGTATTTTCCCATTTAATCCTCACAAAAATCTCATGAGGTGGATAGGACTATGCAATGAGAAAATTGAGTAAGAAAAATGAAGTTTATCTCACAGCTATCAAGTGGTGGATATGAAATTTAACCCAAGAAAAACTCAATTTTACAATGACTCCAGAGTGAATGCTTTCAGCCACAATGCTATCCTGACTTCATACGAATACAGAGAGGTTCAGACAGAGAAGAAAACCTGAGCCCAGTCAGAAGTGAACAAGTAGGATTAGCGTTTTAAGTAGGTAGGATGAAGTGCCCATCCATTTATTCATTTGATTATAGATTCGACACATATTTACTATGTATTATAGGCTAGGAATGATGCTAAAGCTGAAACTCCAGTACTTTGGCCACCTCCTGCAAAGAGCTGACTCATTGGAATAAGACTCTGAGGCTGGGAGGGATTGGGGGCAGGAGGAGAAGGGGACGACAGAGGATGAGATGGCTGGATGGCATCACTGACTCAATGGACGTGAGTTTGAGGGAACCCTGGGAGTTGGTGACAGACAGGAAGGCCTGGCGTTCTGCGATTCATGGGGTCGCAAAGAGTCGGACACGACTGAGCGACTGAACTGAACTGATAGGCTAGGAATAAAGCTGGGAGAAAAAAACAAAAAATGGAAAATGTCCATGGCCTTATGGAACTGCATTCAAGTGGAGGAGACAGATACTAACCAGGGAGGTAGTTTCATTTCAGAGGGTAGTAAGTATTAAACGTAAAATACAGGAGAGGAAAGGGTTGGAGAGGGGTTTACTGTAGAGTGATCAAGGAAGGCTTCTCTGAGGAGATTCACATTTGTTCTGAATCTGAATTTTAAATTCTGAGTAAATCAGAATTTACTGTACTGAAAAGTAAAACCCTTGTATTTAAAGGGTTGTGAGGAGACCTTAACAGAGGGGATATCAAGTGTGAATCCCTGATGTGAGAACAAGGCAATAAATGTGAAGCCCTGGGGCTGAGGAAACAAAGGGCTGAAGATTGGCAGGGCCAGGGTGTAGTGTGCCCGTGGGAGCCTGACAGAGAGTCCTGGGGGTGCCTGAGGAGAAGAGCCGGGCCCTTTGTTATAATGGTTCTGAGCGGGAGTTTCTGCCATGGCTGGGAGGGACTGTTAAAGATGTTCAAGCATTTAGAAGGTTGTAAGAGTTGCACTGACATAAGAAGTATGTTATCAAAAATCACTTGTTTACTTCTCATGCCTTATTTATATTTTGACAAACATCTAAGTAAAATGAAGTGGACGTTATCTGTAGGTGCCACTACCAGTTAGGTGCCTGATGCTGGGCAAGTACTAGAATTTCTTTCCATCTTATTCTTCTCGTTTGGAAAATGGAAGGGGGGAGCAGGGTTTAGATTGCCTGTTATCTAAAGTTCCTTTACAACCAAACTTCTGTTTTCCAAGTTTCTGAGATCAAGACAGACAACCGAATTTGCCTCTAGAAAATTCGCTTGTTTTTCCTTTACTGAATTAAAAAAAAAGTTAGTGCTCACAGCTTTCAAGTCGGCAGAGGGAGTGGATATTGCCACAAAGTACAATGGACACACAGTGTACATATTCTATTAATTGTAAACTTCTCCCACATCTTATGTTTGATTTACCAAATACTCCCTTTTATTCCAGAAAGCAAGGTGTGTGCAGATTTATCTGGGAGCCTCTGATACATCAGTCACTTTTGTTTCTTCCTCAACGTGATGTCATGCAGGTTTACTGGCCTTCCCCACTGCTTTGTTCCACTTACCTGTCATTCAGTTGTTGGTTTGTTATTAACAGGCCCTTGATGACAAGGAGCCCTACCTTTGCTGGGGACATAAAACTGAACAATTTCTATCACAGGGAATGAAGCCTCTGAAAATCTGCCACCTTTACCAAATGGAGGATTAAAAAGAGCTTTAAAAGTGAGTTCCCATTGATTAGATAGAGGATTCATATTAGTTAGGCTTTTATTTATTTCAAAAGTCACCTTTGGCAGAGTGTCAGAATACATTTGGTTAAACATCAGATACTAATTTGAAGCTTGTTTTTAAAGAAGAGGGCTTTGGTTTGTTAGGTGTTGAAGAACACGGTGGCATCTGCAATGTCATACCCTTCTCCCAGAAGGATCTCCTTTGGAGTGAATTGCATTTCTGAAAAGTTACCTCTTGTTGGAACTGATTTAGCTCAGGAGGAGACCTGTTAGTATTCTTGGTAGTTGCTTAGCACTGTGGTGTTTTGTGAGGACTGGTCCTTCAGCAAATTTTCCAGTGAAAGTGGGTTTCAGTGTTTATATCGCTGGAGTGTATCATCCATTTATGTTCAACTGGAGCACTAAGCATTGAAAGATGGCAGTGTTCCTGAGTTTTATTTTGCTTGTGTTATCAGTGTATATCATAGTCATCTATATTTGTTAGCAAATCAGGTTGGTGGGTTCTTGGGAAATTAAATCCAATTTGGAATTTGAATAAGTCTTATTTTTAACACTTTTTAAAACTTCTTCCCAAGAATTAGCCCCAGATTGATTTAGTACACAACCCTCTCCCCGCCCACCCCCTTCTTTACCACTGCCTTCCCTGGGAAGCCCACATGGTGTTAGTGCTAAAGACCCACCTGCCAATGAAGGAGACATACAAGAGACACAGGTTCGATCCCTTGGTTGGAAAGATCCCCTGGAGGCGAGTGTGACAACCCACTCCAGTATTCTTGCCTGGAGAATCTCATGGATAAAGGAGCCTTGTGGGGCTCCAGTCCATGGGGTTGCAAAGAGTTGGACATGACTGAAGCAACAAAGAGTCAGACGCAACTGAGCATACGCACCCCCTCCCCAATTCTGTGCTTTGTTCTGGATAGACACAGAGTTTGGAAACTTGAATTTTAAAAAAATGGGAAATGTGCTGGATCTTAGTTGCAGCATGTGGGATCTAGTTCTCTGAGAAGGGATAGAACCTGGACCTCCTGCCTTGGAAGCACAAAGTCTTACTGGACCACGAGGGAAGTCCCTAAAGGAATGTTTTCTACCAAGCGGATGCTTTAAGACTTAAGGGGTACCTATTTTGTTAAGCATTTTCCTTTGATACCTTATTCATTTTCTTTTTTTCTACAAAAGATTATGTGATTATCGTCAAATAAAACTACACATAAGCTCCCAGAAAAGAAAATTTAAAATATCCCGATGTCATTTTAACTTAACAAAGCACCTAGTTCTTGGTGGATCAGATGGTAAAGAATCCACCTGCAATGCAGGAGACCTGGGTTTGACTCCTGGGTTGGGAAGATCCCCTGGGTAAGGGAATGGCTTCTCATTCCAAAATTTTGCCTGGAGAATCTGATGGACAGAGGAGCCTGGTAGGCTACTGTCCGTGGGGTCACAAAGAGGTGGACATGACCGAGTGACTAAGCAAACAACTAAAAGAAGATAGCATCATCTGAAGCTCCCTGGGTACCCACCCCTTCTCAACCAGAGCAGTCTCACTTTTATCTGTTTTATCAGTCAGGTGCTGTGAAAATAATTTTTAAAACCACTGTACTGGACGTGGCTTAATAGACTGGTAGCACAACACACAAAATCAGGAATCACACAAACCCTGCTGTTTACTGATGTCCGTGTTCCCACTTCCTTCTCCCTTGGAGTAGTCTGAGTGATCCCATATACTGCTTGCTTTTGTGACCTCTTTCAATTTTTGTGAAAATAAAATACAGGGAGGTTTGGTTGCTAGGCAGCTTTACTTCACTCTACAGTTTTCCTTGATGAAAACTTTAAGACCAGTTAACTTTCTTCCTAATGTTTGAAAGCATCTAGTGCTTCTGTCACCTGATTTCCATAAATATGCAATCAGATTTAGTTTCTGTTATATTTTGTATATACTAGCTGACACTAAACTTGTCTTTTTTTGCACTATTTGTGCATTAGTTTCTTTTTGCCTTATTCAAATCTTTTTTCCTCTCAAATATACTTATCTCTAAGGTACCA
>SJYV01037456.1:0-15918 GCA_006410875.1 Neotragus pygmaeus | reverse complement strand
CTTCCTCCTTGCCTTTCGAAGCATCTTTTGGGCAAACTTCTTTCTCAGTCACTTGATCTTAAGCTCTGCAAAATTCTTCCGCTTTTTCTTAAGGGTTTCTGGCAAAGCAGGAACCTTCTTTTTCTTCTCTGCTGCACCCTCCATGGTTCCAGCCAGGAAAGAGTGGTTTTGGCTTTTTGCGTCTAATTTCTGTTGGGAGCAGAGATTCTCCACCTTCAGTCACTAGCACTGCTTTTATGATCTTTGATATTTCTACATACCACTGGTACTATAATTTCCTTACTATTTAAAATATATATATTTTTTTGTTTATCCTAGCCTGTAATATTCATTAATAAAACCATGGGCTTATAATGTATATTTTTTCTAATAAATACCTAAATGCAAAACTATTACCAAAAAAAAGTATTTTTTTAACCACCTAAGATCATCTCGTGTGTACCACCTTAGGAAACACTAGTTATCATGCGGGTTTAGGATCAGCCAGGCTTGGTTCAAGTGTTAGCTCTGCCATTTAAACTTGCATGACCTTGGACCAATCACTCAATCTCTGTAAACTTCAATTTTGTCACAATAAGTGTGTCTAGGGACTTCCCCTCTGGTCCATGGCTAAGAGTCCATATTCCCAATGCAGGGGGACAGGGAACCCCCAGTCGGGGAACCTGATCCCACAGGCCGCTACTAAAGATCTTACTTGCTACAGTTAAGACCCGGTGCAGCCAAATAAAAAAATAAGTGAATAAACATAACAAAATAAACATTAAAACAACAACAACAGTAAAATCGTAAGTGTGTCCTCATCGGGGTTTTGGTGAGGATGCAATGGGGCAGTGGTACACACAGTGTATTCAGCTGTGCGGGATGGTGCCCAGCACGCCGGAAATGCTGGGTAGATGTTGCCTGGTACGGCTGTTGGCCCTGCACCTCCCACTTCTTCACTACGTTTGCTCCTCTTTCTTTCCTTTCTTCTCTTCTCAATCCAGGCACTAGCATGAAGTGGGTTTGTTTATTGAAGTGTAGGGAATTTATACAGATCCCTCCCAGAGGCCAGGATAGAAAGCTAAATGTGCAGCCTCCAAGAGGTCCAGATTAGTGGCAGCTAATGACGTGACTTATTATTCTGCCTGCTGCAGTGGCCAAGACAATGACATTGCCTCCACAGAACCTTGTTCTGAAGGTTTTCAAAGCCTCGCAGACGTTATTGAATGCATCCCCAGTAAGTGTGGACAAGCATGAACTTCCTCCTTTATTGGGTGTAGGAATCAAGACCCTAATGGGCCTGGTCTGGTTACTCAGCAACAGTGGCAGAGCCTCACAGAAGAGTCCAGGACCCCCTTCAGAGGCCACCACACCGCCTCCCCACATGACAGGGAAGGCCCCGTGAGCCTTCTGGAAGTGAGCAGGGAGGGGGTTCCGTGTACAAATAAAATACGAACGCTGGGGACTTCCCTGGTGGTCCAGTTGTTAAGACTCCACATGCCCAATGCAAGGCAGCCTGGGTTTGATCCCTGGTCAGGGAACTAGATCCCAAATGCCTCACTAAGAAATGATGTAGCTAATTTTTAAAAAATATATATGAACACTGAATCAAACACAGTTAAGACAGATTTCTTTTCTGCAAGACTTCAACTGTTCATATGCTATATGCATTATGATTCTCCAACAGGGAGACAGAGAGTACTTACTTTTGTGCATGTGACCACAACCCTGTTGTTGTCCAGTCGCTAAGTCGTGTCTGACTATTTGTGACCCATGGACTGCAGCACACCAGCCTCCCCTGACCTCCACTATCTCCCAGAACTTGCTCAAATTCATGTCCATTGAGTCGGTGATGCTATCTAATCATCTTATCTTCTGTCACCCTCTTCTCCTTTTGCCTTCAATCTTTTCCAGCATCAGGGTCTTTTCCAATGAGTAGACTCTTCGCATCAGGTGGCCAGAGTATTGGAGCTTCAGCTTTAGCATCAGTCCTTGCAATGACCACAACCCTACCTATTTAGCAATTCTTATGATACACATCCTCAGAGCTCTTGTTTGGAAGCAGGGCTTGAGCTAATGATACTGGCATGAAAGCTACACATCTGATTCCCTTATATGATTAAACTACTCTTAGAACACTGAAAAATAACCATGTCCGAAGTTATTCTACCCCCACATCCCCCTGGTCCCACCCCAGAGACTATGGTCCCATTCTTGTATCATAACCTATTATACACCCCAGGAGCTGAGTCCCTCCACAGCTCACCTCGGTCACATGCTTGCTAGTGTGCGACATTTCAACTCTTTATTTGGTCCTTTTTAAAATAAAAAACACCCAACTTTAGGGACTTCCCTGGCAGTCCAGTGGTTAAGACTCCGAGCTTCCACTGCAAGGGGCATGGGTTGTGTCTCTGGTGGGAGATCTAAGATTCCACGTGATGTGCAGCATGGTCAAAAAAATTAAAAAAGAAAAAGGAAAAAAAAAAACTTAAAAAAATTTTTTTTCCATTTTTTAAAATAAATTAGACCAGATCTTATTCAATAAATAAGACCTGGCTGCAGCAGGTCTTAGTTGCACCATGTGGATCTTTGTTGAGGCACGCCAGTTCTTTAATTACAGCACACAGGATCTTTAGTTGTGGTTTGTGGGATCCAGTTCCCTGGCCAGGGATTAAACCCGGACCCCCTGCATTGGGAGCACAGAGTTTTAGCCACTAGACAACCAAAGAAGTCCCCCAACTTTAAAATTTTGTCAGTATTTTTTAAGAACTTAAAATAATATAATAAATTATTATTTAATAATAACATATAATTATATAGTATATTAATGTTTATAAGCATGATTTTATTATTTTAATAAAAATTATTTCTAATTAAAAAAATAAAATATCGATAGAAAGAGATAGGAGATATGCCATTTTACAAAGACATGAAGCCAAATCCTAGGGAGACCGAGTCTCACAGCAAGACCACAGCATTCCTAGAAACAGGAGTGAAATATCCTATCTCTGGGCACAAGGCTGGTTTACACAACTGAAGTGATTCCTCAGCTTAAATGTGCAGGTCAGGGGTGTGACAGAGCCCTCTAAATTACGTGGACTGTGTGTCTCTCATCTGATGTTTCATGTGAAGTACTGTGTGGGGAGGGAAAAAGAGACAGTCGTGGAAATATCTGCTTTAAGAATACGAATGGACCCCAAAATACACCTCCACAGGGGAACCCCCTTGTTATACAGCTGTGAAAGGTGAGCACCAGTCCCAACAGAGAGTCGCTGGGGCTGCGTCAGCCTCTTCCTTAGCTTAGTGGGTGTGCTAAGGGTCAGTGAGCAGCCCCCACCTCCGGCAGCTGAGGCTCCCTCCCTGTAGGAGAAGAGGGGCACAGTCAACAGAGCGCCTGCAGCGGAGGTGGTGTGACAGAGGACTCATGCTCCATGCACTTCTGTTTTCTCAAGAGGTGTGAGCCAGCTTTTAAAAAGGACAATGCACACCATAAAGTTAGTATCAGGATTTCTGAAAGTAAGGGGAAGCCAAGCAGGAAGGCCACCATACCTACTGAGGATACATTTGTCTTTGAGCTTCCTGGCAACCATGGCAAAAAGGGAAACATGTCATAAACAAAGGTGGATAGTTGGATACTGGGGCTTCCTGGCAGTCCAGTGACTAAGACTCTGCACTCCCAACGAAGCGGGTATGGGTTCAATGCCTGGTCAGAGAATTAGATCCCACGCCTGACTCAGTGCTTTTTAGCTAAGACCTTATTTTAGGGGCTACTATGCAATATAATTGGAGAAGGCAATGGCACCCCACTCCAGCACTCTTGCCTGGAAAATCCCATGGACGAAGGAACCTGGTAGGCTGCAGTCCATGGGATCGCTAGGAGTCAGACACGACTANCTTATTTTAGGGGCTACTATGCAATATAATTGGAGAAGGCAATGGCACCCCACTCCAGCACTCTTGCCTGGAAAATCCCATGGACGAAGGAACCTGGTAGGCTGCAGTCCATGGGATCGCTAGGAGTCAGACACGACTAAGCGACTTCACTTTCACTTTTCGCTTTCATGCATTGGAGAAGGAAATGGCAACCCACTCCAGTGTTCTTGCCTGGAGAATCCCAGGAACGGGGGAGCCCGGTGGGCTGCCGTCTATGGGGTCGCACAGAGTCGGACACGACTGAAGCGACTTAGCAGCAGAAGCAGCAGCATGCAGTATAATGAACAACGTCCAGGACGGTAGTTTTACAATAAATGCAGAATGTTTTCATAGGACTGTTTCCTATAATAATTTTTGAGTGGAGTTAAGATTGTTATATCAAAGTCAAGTGGCTGTGGCATCAGACTGATGAAGTTGTTGTTGTTCAGTCGCTAAGTCATGTCCATATGCTTCTCAAATCCTCCAACCAGAGGACTTCCCTGGTGGTCCAGTGGCTAAGTCTCTGCGCTACCAATGCAGGGTGCCCAGGTTTGATCCCTGGTCAGGGAACTAGATCCTATGTGCCACAGCTAAGACCCAATGCAGCCAAAAAAAAAAAAAAAAAAAAGAGCTTCCACCCAGGACACCTCTATTCACATTTTTCTAGCTAAGGTAACTCGTAGGATGATGCCTACCTGCTGAGGATGTGAGCAAGTACAGTGCCCCCTGCACCTTGGAGGAAAGCCAGAATATTCATGGACAGACCGATGATGAATATCCCCAGATCAAGCTTCCTCTCCATTCAGAGGCAGTCACTGCCATGAACTAGAGGCATATCTAGATCCTATTTATGTTTTTATTACAAATAAGCATTTATAAATAGTATAGCAGCACTTTATGTATTTTACAAAACATTGGTTGAAGCTTTCACACCTTTATGTAGCCCTACAATTTTAAAAATCAACATTTTGCTTTCAGGATTTATTTCTGCTGAGTCATATAGATCTGGCTTATTTATTTAATCTGCTGCATTGAATTCCATATTATCATATACTGTGATTTATTTATTCACTCCCTTACACAGGGACACACTGTCTCTAACTTTCTATAATTACTGATAGTGTGTATTGCAAACATATTTGGGAGCATCCCCTGGCAGTCTTTCTCAGTTGGGTTTAACAAGACAAATGTCAAAATGCAATCGCTATGTGTAATAAGTTAACTTCTCTATTAAGCATCCTGAATATTCACTGGAGGAACTGACGCTCAGGCTGAAGCTCCAATACTTTGGCTAACTGATGTGAAGAGCTGACTCACTAGAAAAGATCCTGATGCTGGGAAAGATTGAAGGCAGGAGAAGAGAACGACAGAGGTTGAAATGGTTGGATGGCATCACTGATTCAGTGGACACGAGTTTGAGCAAGTTCCAGGAGTTGGTGAAGGACTGGGAAACCTGGTGTGCTGCAGTCCGTGGTTTCAAAAAGAGTCCATACGATTCTCACAACTGAACAACAACAGCATATCTAGAATGATATCAGATAGGCATAATCCTTGGGAGAGTTGAGAAAAGTCACCTAAATAACTGTGCTCACCATGGCTTGCAGGAAGAACACAGTTTGGATTTCAACAGTTGCTAAAAAAGGGAGGAGCAGCCAGGAAACACCTGAGGCAAAATTTAAGCAACCAGAGAAGTTCATCAGGATTAGGAGACTGAATAAAAAACAAATGAACAAACAAGGAGACCAACCACCTGAGATTAAGGGACTGCAAGCCTTGCTCACACCCTGATCTTGTCAGACTCCACATTTGAAGTGTTATAACACCCTTCATCAAATCTTCTGAGGTTGAGACACATAGTATGATAATCTCTATGTTCCATCTATGCTGCTGCAAATGACATTATTTCATTCTTTTTATGGCTGAGTAATATTCCATTGTATGTAAGCACCACATCTTCTTTATCCATTCACCTGTAGATGAACATTTAGGTTGCTTCCATATCTTGGCTACTGTAACTAGTGCTACTATGAACACTGGGGTCCAAATTATAGTTGTTGTCTGGATTTATGCCCAAGAGTGGGATTGCTGAATCCTATGCCAACACTTGATATTGTCAGACATTCTACTTTTGGCCAATCTCATGAGCTGGAAACAGCATCTCATTGTTGTTTTTAGTGAGCATTTTTTAATAATTAGCAGTTGCATTTCTTTCTTTGTGCATCACTGTTCAAGTTCTTTGCCCATTTCTCTTTTGAGTGGCTTATGTTTTTCCTGTGGGTTTGTAGTATTTGTTGTACATTTTAAATCTAATGATTCATTTGTTACTAAGTGGCATCTTGAGGCAATTCTAGTACATTCTCTGCTTATACATAACTCACCACCACTAAAGTCATTTATTTCATTTTGTAAGTCATCTTCACCTCTAACATTTTATGTATCCATGTCATGACTTGATACAGATACATATATACACCCAAAGCTAAGTTATCTTAAACCAAGTTGCAAACAGTTCTACTAAATACACAGATGCATTTTATATATATTCCTTCTATCCCTAAGCAACCTCTTCCCTCAACAGAGGACGTATTCTAGATTTGCCTAAATTACAAAGAACTTTGGAATGGCCAGATCTGAACATGGCTGTGTTTGTTACAGTTACTGTTTCCTAAAGATCAGCCTGCCGGGAGCCAGCACGGGAAATCCCACCAATGACAAGGTCATACAAGACTCGAGAGACTCCCTGGGCCATCCGACCCATGACAAAGTCATGTGAAAGAGTCCTGATAAGCAAGGCCTCAGGACTTGACGGACCCCCTGGACCTGCTCGAGCATCTACCCACAAACCAAAATCTGTCTGTCTTATTATTTTATGTCTTTCGCTAGCTCTTCTGACATTAGCAGGAGGCTGCCCCGACCACCTTTCTCTGAAAAGAGTTAACTTAGGGCTCTAGTTGATAAATCTCCTGGATATAAAAAGAGTGTTTCGAACCCCCTGTTAACATTCTAGCTTACTANGAGGATGTGAGCAAGTACAGTGCCCCCTGCACCTTGGAGGAAAGCCAGAATATTCATGGACAGACCGATGATGAATATCCCCAGATCAAGCTTCCTCTCCATTCAGAGGCAGTCACTGCCATGAACTAGAGGCATATCTAGATCCTATTTATGTTTTTATTACAAATAAGCATTTATAAATAGTATAGCAGCACTTTATGTATTTTACAAAACATTGGTTGAAGCTTTCACACCTTTATGTAGCCCTACAATTTTAAAAATCAACATTTTGCTTTCAGGATTTATTTCTGCTGAGTCATATAGATCTGGCTTATTTATTTAATCTGCTGCATTGAATTCCATATTATCATATACTGTGATTTATTTATTCACTCCCTTACACAGGGACACACTGTCTCTAACTTTCTATAATTACTGATAGTGTGTATTGCAAACATATTTGGGAGCATCCCCTGGCAGTCTTTCTCAGTTGGGTTTAACAAGACAAATGTCAAAATGCAATCGCTATGTGTAATAAGTTAACTTCTCTATTAAGCATCCTGAATATTCACTGGAGGAACTGACGCTCAGGCTGAAGCTCCAATACTTTGGCTAACTGATGTGAAGAGCTGACTCACTAGAAAAGATCCTGATGCTGGGAAAGATTGAAGGCAGGAGAAGAGAACGACAGAGGTTGAAATGGTTGGATGGCATCACTGATTCAGTGGACACGAGTTTGAGCAAGTTCCAGGAGTTGGTGAAGGACTGGGAAACCTGGTGTGCTGCAGTCCGTGGTTTCAAAAAGAGTCCATACGATTCTCACAACTGAACAACAACAGCATATCTAGAATGATATCAGATAGGCATAATCCTTGGGAGAGTTGAGAAAAGTCACCTAAATAACTGTGCTCACCATGGCTTGCAGGAAGAACACAGTTTGGATTTCAACAGTTGCTAAAAAAGGGAGGAGCAGCCAGGAAACACCTGAGGCAAAATTTAAGCAACCAGAGAAGTTCATCAGGATTAGGAGACTGAATAAAAAACAAATGAACAAACAAGGAGACCAACCACCTGAGATTAAGGGACTGCAAGCCTTGCTCACACCCTGATCTTGTCAGACTCCACATTTGAAGTGTTATAACACCCTTCATCAAATCTTCTGAGGTTGAGACACATAGTATGATAATCTCTATGTTCCATCTATGCTGCTGCAAATGACATTATTTCATTCTTTTTATGGCTGAGTAATATTCCATTGTATGTAAGCACCACATCTTCTTTATCCATTCACCTGTAGATGAACATTTAGGTTGCTTCCATATCTTGGCTACTGTAACTAGTGCTACTATGAACACTGGGGTCCAAATTATAGTTGTTGTCTGGATTTATGCCCAAGAGTGGGATTGCTGAATCCTATGCCAACACTTGATATTGTCAGACATTCTACTTTTGGCCAATCTCATGAGCTGGAAACAGCATCTCATTGTTGTTTTTAGTGAGCATTTTTTAATAATTAGCAGTTGCATTTCTTTCTTTGTGCATCACTGTTCAAGTTCTTTGCCCATTTCTCTTTTGAGTGGCTTATGTTTTTCCTGTGGGTTTGTAGTATTTGTTGTACATTTTAAATCTAATGATTCATTTGTTACTAAGTGGCATCTTGAGGCAATTCTAGTACATTCTCTGCTTATACATAACTCACCACCACTAAAGTCATTTATTTCATTTTGTAAGTCATCTTCACCTCTAACATTTTATGTATCCATGTCATGACTTGATACAGATACATATATACACCCAAAGCTAAGTTATCTTAAACCAAGTTGCAAACAGTTCTACTAAATACACAGATGCATTTTATATATATTCCTTCTATCCCTAAGCAACCTCTTCCCTCAACAGAGGACGTATTCTAGATTTGCCTAAATTACAAAGAACTTTGGAATGGCCAGATCTGAACATGGCTGTGTTTGTTACAGTTACTGTTTCCTAAAGATCAGCCTGCCGGGAGCCAGCACGGGAAATCCCACCAATGACAAGGTCATACAAGACTCGAGAGACTCCCTGGGCCATCCGACCCATGACAAAGTCATGTGAAAGAGTCCTGATAAGCAAGGCCTCAGGACTTGACGGACCCCCTGGACCTGCTCGAGCATCTACCCACAAACCAAAATCTGTCTGTCTTATTATTTTATGTCTTTCGCTAGCTCTTCTGACATTAGCAGGAGGCTGCCCCGACCACCTTTCTCTGAAAAGAGTTAACTTAGGGCTCTAGTTGATAAATCTCCTGGATATAAAAAGAGTGTTTCGAACCCCCTGTTAACATTCTAGCTTACTAGGCAGGTTTATCCAGACTCTTGCAACATTGTTGAGCCTATGCTTGCTGCCAAGTTCTCACATCCCTTATCCATTGTGTTCCTAGAGATATAGTTAAGATATAAAAATAACAAACAGCAGCCTTAGCATTAACATTAGACTTTGAGTTAATAAGTTCTTTCTTTGCTGTAACCTGCTAAATCTTTGCTCCACAAAAATGTAACTCTGTACTTTAAGGGTGACACAGGCTAAAAAATTAAAAAAAAAAAAACACTTAAAAAAATTATTGTTCTGGCTGACCAACATTTATCAAAAAGAGGTCATAAAATATCAACAGGCCTCCAGGCCAAAAGATAATGTACAAAAAATAAGACTCTTGCAAAAAAAACCATGATATCGATAAAAGTTATTACTGATAAAATGTTGAGTTGACTCTACATTTTTCACCTTGCCGTATATACAATTCGGGGTATAAAAGCCCCCCCCCCAAAATAAAATAAAATAGGCCTCGCTCACTGAAAAAGCTTGGTCATCCCGTGTCATTCTTTATCTCTTTATCTATCTTTCTTTATTTGCTGACGTTGTCTATCTTGAAGATGTCCCTAGACTCTGCTGAGGCTAGACCCCGACATCAGCCAATCCAAATTCCCTCTTCACAGAGGCTTTCTCTGCCTTACTGGACAACAGAACTGCTTAAAATGAGCTGACCAGTCCTTTAAATGAACCTTGATTTGTGGTTACTCTCTAACAGACCAACAGAGCAATCAACAGTGCCCTGTGCTCAGGCATTGGCAACAGTATCTTGCAAAGGGAGCATTAACTTAAAAGACACTTTAAGAGCAAATAATAGTGTGGTAAAACTGTAGAGAGTGGAAAAGCTGGAAACTCAACATTGAAAAAAGATCATGGTCCCATAACTTCATGGCAAATAGACGGGAAACCATGGAAATAGTGACATGACATGTTTTATTTTATTGGGCTCCAAGGTACTGCAGACAGTGACTGCAGCCATGAAATTAAAAGATGATTGCTCCTTGGAAGAAAAGCTATGACAAACCTAGACAGTGTATTATAAAGCAGAGACAACTCTTTGCCAACAAAGGTCCATATAGTCAAAGCTATGAGTTTTCCAGTAGTTAGGTACGGATGTGAGAGTTGGACCATAAAGAAGGCTGAGTGCCAAAGAATTTATGCTTTTTAATCGTGGTGCTTGAAAAGACTCTTGAGAGTCCTTTGGACCGCAAGGAGATTAAACCAGTCAATCCCAAAGGATATCAACCCTGAATATTCATTAGAAGTACTGATGCTGAAGCTGAAACTCCAATACTTTGTCCACCTGATGTGAACAGCCAACTCATTGGAAAAGACTTTGATGCTGGGTAAGATTGAAAGCAAAAGAAGGGGGCGGCAAAAGGCGAGATAGTTAGATAACATCACTGACTTAATGGACACAGATTTGAGCAAACTCGAGAGATAGTGAAGGACAGAGGAAGCCAGCATGCTGCAGTCCACAGGGTTGCAAAGAGTCAGACATGACTTAGTGACTGAACAACAAAATTATAGGACTAAGGAGAGTTTCCATTTATCCTAAAACATCATCATTGTTAAAGTTGACTCTGTGCAGTCATATGTTAGGATCATGACATTTTTACAGCATTTTTTTGTCCTTTTCTCTAGTCTCCAAATATCCTATAATAAGACCTGTGTGTGTCAGCCACTCAGTCCTGTCTGACTCTTTGTGACCCCATGAACTGTAGCTCACCAGGGCCCTCTGTCCATGGGTTTCTCCAGACAAGAATATTGGAGTGGGTTGCCTTTCCATTCTCCAGGGTTCCTTCCCAACCCAGGGATCAAACCCAGATCTCCTGCATCGCAAGCAGATTCTTTAGTGTCTGAGCCTAGAGCTTGGATATAGTAGACCTATATACTACAATATTAATCATTAAAAAATCATAACGAGAAACAAAACCAAAATGTGACCCAATGTGATTACAAGGATTCTTGGTTTCTCAAGTAAGTGTTCACCTCAAGAGGAGGGAGAAATCAAAGGCAGAAAAGTCTAAGGGTCTTTCCCATTTGTACATTTTTCAAAGTCAATTTGAAAGTGCTAGAAACCTGTAGGCTCACCCAGGATGGGGCGGAAGTGGGCACATGCTATAACTGAAAGCGCAGAGAAAAAGTGCTGTGATGGAGGAGGGGGATCATAATCGAGCGAGGGGGCCAGGTTCAGGGGGGTCCTGGAGGAGTTCTTACACCTGCCTGAGCAGGGCAGCAGGCACAGAGAAAGAGAGCCAGGAACCAACCCATGCCTGTCCCACCTTCTTCACTGTGACTGACCCAGGGCCATCCTCTTGGGGGACACCCTTAGGACATGGCATTTTAGGGTAAGAATACTTTGTTCTTGTGTTGTGTCTAAAGTCTAATGATGCTATTCCTCATTAAGTCTTTTTTAAGATTTTTCTTTACGTGGACCATTATAGTCTTTATTGAATTTGTTACAATACTGTTTTCTGTCTGATTCTTTGCTCTGAGCATGTGGGAACTTAGCTCTCCAACCAGGGACTGAACCTGCACCCCCTGCATTGAAAGGCAGTCTTACTGGACTGCCAGGGAAGTCCCCTCATTAAATTTCTTTGTGCAGCACTGGGTTAAAAGGGCACCATGTCATCTAGAAAGATGCATTTTGACAGGTGGAAACTTAAAACCAAACGAGGAAGGCTTTTTGCCTACCCCAATGCCCTCGGCTTCTGGAGGGGAGAGGTGACACCACCAGATACTATTAACAAAGAAATTGGCCTTAGGCTGGTATCCCTCACTCAGCTGCTCAGCTGCCCAAGATTCCACTGACTCTCAGGGACAGACATGATGACCTGTGTTCTCTCTCTCACACACCCCTAAGGCTGCACTGGGTGATGTTTCTTTCCCCTGAAATACACTGTCTTCCTTTAAACCACAGCTCACCAGCACACACACATGTGAGAGGAAGTGTACACAGTAACAGGCCTTACTTGCCACCCCAGTTCCTAATCCCAGGGACCACAAATATGGTGGCAGTTTTCAGTGAAGAGTTAAGGCCTCCAAAGCAATTCTAATTTGCAGTGACCTCTGCTTGGCTGTTAGAAATTCCCTGCTTTGGGAAAAGGCTTATTACACTGGTGGGGTAGCTCTTACGAGCTCCATGTTACATTTGTGGCTATTGAGACTCAGACTGAATTCCCCAGAGTCTGGAATGGTGTATGGTGAGACTTTTAATATGAGTTTCAGAACCAGTTCTTTTTACATGTATCTCCGTGATTGCCAGCGGGGGGAGGGTGAGTGCATACCCCCTACAGGGATATTTGTGTGTGTGTGTGTGTGTGTGTGTGTGTGTAAGGGGAAGGCTGAAATCATATTCAATATAATAATTTAATGAGTGCATGGAAAACAAACCCTACTGACTTCCTTTGCAAACTGTAGAAAATAAAGTCTGATAGAACTCTTCTTGGCTCCTGGGGACATGCAAAGACATCTTCCTTACTATGGAGGGCATCCAGAGCAGAGACAGGGAGGTGTTCATGGTCTGTTTATCAGATGGGGGGGTAGGTGCCATCTCCACTGGTCACGTGGTCCTGCTCTGGCACATGGTCCTGCTCTGGCTCACTCATACTTTGTATTTAACAGCATCTTGCAATGGAATTGTTCTCAGTGTTGTTGTCATCCAGAACTATTGCCTACCAATAGCCATTATGTTTCTCCTACATCTAATGCCACCATCTATGGTCTGAATGTCTGTGTCTCCTACCAGACTCACAGGCTGAAATCACTGTAACCTCCAAAGGTGATACCTGCAGGTGGAGTCTTGGCAGGTGATTAGTGCATGAGGATGGAGGCCTCCTGGGTGGGATCAGTGCTCTGAGCCTTCAGAACACTAAGAGAACACTGAGCCTTCCCTGGTGATCCAGTGGTTAAGAATCCGCCTTGTGAGACAGGGACAGAGGTTCAATTCCTGGTCCAGGAACTAGATCTCAAATATCTCAGAGCAACTAGAAAGCCCGCACACCAATGAAAGGTCCTGTACGACGCAACAAAGATCTCAAGTGTGGCAGCTAAGACTGACCAGCCAGAAATAAACAAAAAAAGCACACAGGCCCCTGGCCCTTCCACCACGTGAGGTTATGAAGCAAGGTCTCTGCACCCTGGAAGTCCAGCCTCACCCAACCACTGTGGTGCCCTGATCTCAGACCTGCAGCCGCCAGAACAGAGAGCAACAAATTTCAGTTGTTCATAAGCTACCCGGTCTGTAGTATTTTCTTATAGCAGCTGGAACGGACACAGACACGTTAGGAAAAAGGTACTGGTGGTATAGAAACAGAAAGAACACAGGTTTTACATACAGTATATTCTCAATTTTATGATTTTTTTTTTAACTAATTTATAAGTTAGTATGAGAAGCAGTGTGCTATAGTTGGAGAAAGCATGGGCCTGCAGTCAGAAGAACTAAGGTGTGGATATGGTCTCTGCTGCTTACCAGCTGCATAAACACTCTACTCCCCTGTGGCCTTATCTGCAACATGGGCAGGGTGGGGATAGAGCTGCATTTATTTCAGGAAAGTTGAATTAAATTAGAACTAATTTAAGTAAAACACTTTGACGATAGAAAGCACTCAGTAACTGATTTTGTTATTATTCTGAGGAGGGACTAGACAGAGCCAGATTCATGGACATACAACTGGGGCCATATGATGCCTGGTACCTTACAAGGGCTCTGAACTTGGTTTAAAGCTGGGCTGTGGCCATCTTAAAATGCATAATAATTTTTTAACAAGGGGCTCCACATTTCCACACTGGGACTTTCAAATAACATCACTGGTTCTGAGAAAATACATACACACACACACGGAAAAGACTGAAAAGCAATACATCAAAATGTTAACAGTTTATCTTTGGGTTATTTTAAAGGTGATTTCTATTTCAGTGCTTATTCTTCTGTAGAGTCTACATTTTCCATTTTGAATATATATTACTTTGTTTTTGAGGAAAAAAGGTGAACACGTGTTCTTTTATAAAACAGTTCTCCCCATTTTGCAGATGAGTGAAACCAAGGTAGCAGATATGACTCACACCAGGGCACATTAAGACAAGGGTGGGGGAAGCGCACCAGGGCAGGATGGGGGAAGCGCACCCCTTATGGTCCTGCTCCCCTCACAACGGTCTGAGTCACCCAGCGTTTCCAGCACGAATGTCTCTGGGCGTCTGACCTGGTCTGGAGAACCAGCTCCACACTCTGCAGAGGGAGCCCCAGATCCCTGGCCCGTGAGCATGAGCACAGGCTGACTGCTTTCAGAGCTTTGAAAGCAGATGCCCTGGTTCTGCTCCCAGAGGGCTTGCAGCTGAGTTGTGCATGAGGCAGCTGTGCACATTCTAGATGCTGTGAGAAGAGCAGAGAGGACCTGGTTGACCAACTGAGGGGCTTCCCTGGGGGTCCAGTGGCTAAAACTCTGTGCTCCCAAAGCAGGAGCCCCAGGTTCCAGTCCTGGTTGGGGAACTAGATCCCACATGCCACAACTAAGACCAGTGCAGCCAAATAAATAATTTTTTTTTTTTTTTCAAAAAGAGCAACTGAGAGCACTGAGCAGTCTTTTCAGTCAGTTTCTTCACACGGAAAATATAAAGGCTCCTCTGAACCTCCCTCCCCACCCCAAAGGTGTCCAGAGGTGAGCAGTATGAAGGAGCAGGGGATGTGAACGCAAGGGATAACCCTACTGTGTTGCCCACAGTTCACAGTATTAAACATCTCCAACAAAATCCCACCAAGATGGTTTCTTTATTTCATGCTCACAGGTGCCCAGCCTCCCCGTGCTCTGATTCTCCCTCCTGCACTTTCTCTTCCCCTCCTGTATCTGTTGGCAAGCATCCAAATCAGAATTTTGGGTGCTCTCCCCCACCTCCGCCCCATGAATGTCCCTTGAAGGTCCTCACAGTTCATTCCTACTTCACCCAACCCTTCCTCCTCCAAGAACCAAGCTCTCAACAGCCCCCTGAATCTCCAAAGACTAGCAATCTTTAAGGACCATTGGAACTTGTCTCTGGTAGAATTTTCTAGGCTCAGACTCGAGGCTCTGGGCAGAGATCAAGAGAATAAAGGAAAGACTTGGGGGAGCTCAACAGCCAGGCTTACGCTGGTGAGAGTCACATGAAAATTAACATTAGCTCCATTATGGAGTCCTTCTCACACCATCCAGGCAGGTCGTTGGCTTTACACCCATGATCTGACTTAGTTTAATCCTCACCATGATCTTGATAAATTAGCTACTAAGGCCCTCATTCTTACCAAATGAAAAGAGGCAAAGTAACGTGTTCAAAACACAGCTAGTCAAAACCCACAGAACATGCAACACCAAGGCGGAACCCCACTTCACACTGTGTGCACTCAATTGTGCTGTGAACCTAAAGATGCTCTAAAACACAAAGTCTATTAAACACAGACAGACACAACTAGTAAAGACCAGGAGCTAAACTAAGTCTGTCTCCTGCTGTACAGCACAGGAAACTCTGCTCAATGGTCTGTGGCAGCCTGGATGGGAGGGGAGTTTAGGAGAGAATGGATACATGTATATGTATGGCTGAGTCCCTTCCTTATTCACCTGAAACTACCATGGCGTTTTTGGCTAATGCTGCTGCTGCTGCTGCTGCTAAATCGCTTCAGTCATGTCCGACTCTGTGCGACCCCATAGACGGCAG
>SJYV01037454.1:0-12750 GCA_006410875.1 Neotragus pygmaeus | reverse complement strand
CCCCCGCCGCGCCCCAAGCGCCACCAGTGCTCCGTCTGCCTCAAGGCCTTCGCCAGGCCCTGGTCGCTGTCCCGCCACCGGCTGGTCCACTCCACCGACCGCCCCTTCGTGTGCACGGACTGCGGCCTGGGGTTCCGCCTGGCCTCCTACCTCCGCCAGCACCGCCGCGTCCACGGCGCACTCAGCCTGCTGGCCCCGCTGCCCGCGGCGGCCAAGAAGGACGACAAGGCGGCGGCGGCGGGCGCCCGGACCTCAGGGCGGGGGCCCGAGGGGGGCGAAGGGGCAGAGGGCGGGCCGGGCGGCCAGAACGGAGGCGAGGCGGCCCCGGCCCGGGCCCCGGCCGGCGAGCCCCGCTTCTGGTGCCCCGAGTGCGGCAAGGGCTTCCGGCGCCGCGCGCACCTGCGCCAGCACGGCGTGACGCACTCCGGGGCTCGGCCCTTCCAGTGCGTGCGCTGCCAGCGCGAGTTCAAGCGGCTGGCCGACCTGGCGCGCCACGCGCAGGTGCACGCGGGGGGCCCGGCCCCGCACCCCTGCCCGCACTGCTCGCGCCGCTTCTCGCGCGCCTACAGCCTGCTGCGCCACCAGCGCTGCCACCGCGCCGAGCTGGAGCGGGCGGCCGCCGCGCAGCAGGCGCTGCAGGCTCCGGCCTCGCCGCTGCGCGCCCCGCCGCCCCCCGCGG
Source organism: Neotragus pygmaeus (assembly GCA_006410875.1). Lineage (NCBI taxonomy): Eukaryota > Metazoa > Chordata > Mammalia > Artiodactyla > Bovidae > Neotragus > Neotragus pygmaeus. The sequence continues at coordinate 12,071 of SJYV01037454.1, read as the reverse complement.
GCCAGGAGCCCGAGGGGCTCCCGCTGCCCCTCACCCACATCAAGGAAGAGCCGCCGTCCCCGGGGGCCCCGCCCCAGTCCCCGGCGGCACCCCCCGTCTTCCTCAGCGCCTCCTGCTTCGACAGCCAAGACCACTCGGCCTTCGAGATGGAGGACGAGGAGACTGAGAGCAAGGCTCTCCTGCGCGGCCTGGGGGGCCTGGCCTCCTGACCCGCACCCAGCCCCGCAGCCCCGCCGCGGGAGCTGCCCCCGGTGTGCAGCACGGAGGAGGAACGTGAAAGGAGAGGCGCCTCCTCTGTGAACCCACCCTCCCCTTCCAGCCCTCGACACTAGGGGCTGGGGCTGGACGGCCCTCCGTCCCCATCGCCCACCCCCAGGCCCCTGATGCTGGTTAGAAACTGCTCGCCCCACGTCTGAAGGCAGGACTCGGAGGCGGAGGACATTGGCCAGACGGATGGAGACTGAAAGGGGGGACCCCCCAAGCCTGCTGCCTCCCTGGTTCACACACTGGACACCATCACCTCTGGAACTGCCGGATCCTGGGGTGGGGGGCAGTCCCCAGTGAGCAAAGGTCTGTCCCTGTCCCTTTGTCCGTCTGTGAATAAATGTGAGTTTGTGGAACTGGAGAGAGGGGCTGTCTGTACGGGGAAGGCCGGTGGGATGGGGGAGTCTGGGGAGCAGGGCGGCATCTTGGCTCAGAGTGGAAGAAGGCAGAGCCCCACTTCAGGGGACACGGGCCCGAAAGCCAAGCAAGACATTCATGAGAAGGGCCAGGGGCGGGAGACGGCAAGCTGCCCTCTGCCCGGGGGTCTTCGGGGACCCCTACGTGCACTGATTCACTGAACACTGCCCGACTGAGCGTGAGGCCCCGGGGACGTCAGAAGAGGAAAGCCGCTCTGCGGGGACCCGGGACTGCCACCCAGCACCGGCTGGCACGGTGTAGCCACGGGCCTCAGGCGGCACTCCCAACGAAATGGAGAACGATATGTTCATGATAAAATAATTAGAACGGAATAAGATTAAACACTCCTCAGTCACACTGTTTCAAGTGCCCAGTATCCCCCTGTGGCCGGTGGCTACCCGGCTGGACAGCACAAATCTAGAACATTCCACATCACCAAAAGCTCCACCAGAACCTCGCTGCCCTAGGTAATAAACCAGTCTGCACCACAACATCAGGTACTGATAAGGGCTTCCAAGAGAACTGTGGGGCGCTGTGCAGACGGAGCCCGAGGGGACGGCGGGCCTCTGGGGAGGTGACCTCTGACCTTCTGACCTGAATGAAGAACCGGTGGAAAGAGGGAAGAGCAGGGGCAAAGGAGCAGGGGTGTGTGTGTGTTGGGTGGCTGCTCCCTTCAACCGCAAGGAATCATGGGTGGGGTGGGCAGTGTCGTTGTGTACACGGCCTCCAGGTCTATGTGTGTGTGTGTGTGTTTAGTCCGTTTGTTTAGTTCCTAGTAGTGGAGAGGGGATGTCTCCAGGCCAGTCCTGCTTAAGCTCCCTCTTTTTACTCCTACCGACATCCTGCCCCCCTGCCCCGCCCAGGCTCTCTCACCCTGTGCAGACAGTCGCCCTGACTACTTAGGGCTACCTCCACACCTGGGAGGCCAGGGAAGCGATGGGTGACATCATCCTTGTTTTCCAGAGCAGCAAACGGAGGCTCGAGGCTCAGGGAGGGGGTCTGCTTCCCTGGTGCGATGAAACACTGGCAGAGAGAGTGGGCAGGAGGGAAGCTGTGAAGATGGGGCTGAGAGGCAGGCCAGGGAGACGATGACCACTCTGCTTTGCAGAATTCCCAGGCGTAACGAGACGCATTGTAGCTGAGCCCTTGGAATGGTGCCGGGCGCGTGAGAAGGTCTCCATTTGTGCGGCATTCACCACATCCCAAGCTGCATGTTGGCGCCAAAGACCAGAGGAACACCTGCCTTGGGGAGCTCAGACTGCTTGGGGAGGTAATCACGTATCGGAACAAATAATGACAGTTTCCAAACAAGCCTCATTCTCTAGTGCACGAGATCCTACCTGAAACTATAACTTAACCTTGGGTACTGGGGGAAAGGGGGCTGAGGTATGCTTTCCTTACAGGCCAGCCACCTCCCTCCCCAGGAACTTTCAGTGGCTCCCTATTACCGCATACCAAAGGCTGGCCAGACACCGTTTCAGCACAATCTCACGGAGGAAACTCCTTGAGGAAGGTGATTACACAGCCCCGTTTACAAGAGGCAAACTGAGGGTTCATGCTAAGAAGGCGTTTGTCCTACTTCCGTGCTCACTGGCGTGAACTGAGCCCTTCGGATCAACGTGTCACTGTGGGGAATTCCCTGGAGCTCCAGTGGTTAGGACTCTGGACTCCTACTGCCACGGTCCTGGGTTCAGTCCCTGGTCAGGGAACTAGGACCCCCACAAGCTCCCTGGCATGACCGAAAAAAAAAAATCACTTTGTGGAAAGAGTTAAAGACAGTGGTTGACCCCTGGGGGCAAATTTTTGCTGCTGTTGCTTTCTTATTGATATAGATATGATCTCAGGGAATCCTAGTTCCCACAAGAAACATCCTCACCATTTTCCAGAGGAGTTAACACCGCTCGGAGCAGGACTCTCTTGTCCAAAGTCCCATAGGTAGGCAACGGTGGACGCGGGATTCCAATGCAGGCTGGACTGGTTCCACACCCTGAAACCTGCACCAAGCCCATATGACCTTCACAATCAGCTCCCAGCCACACAACCCACCTTTCAAGGCCCCCCCACACACATCCTGGCCTCCAAGCCCCAAGGCACCCCCACTACAGGTATGCCCACTATCCTCCCCCACCCCACATGCTTACTCATACTTCAATACACTACATCCGAAGAGAAACATTCCTAGAACAAAATATAGGACTTACGACAAGAAAAGGGCCTTAGAGACGGAGTCCACGTCTCCCTTTCTGCAGATGAGAAAACTGAGGCCCATGTACGTGGGACAGCCCCAGGAAATTGTAAAATAACCAAGCGATTGGTATTATTGTAAAGCAATATTAGGGCTGTTTGTGAATCTTAACTCTGTGTCGATTGCTGTCTTTCCCTGGAGTGAGCATTTTACACAGACAATCTTGTCACACTTGATCATAATAATATAGAACAGATTTCTTGAGTATTTGCCCTACATCTCTAAGGAGATTCATGTGAATTAGCTCACAGTCTTCACAATGGCATCATTAGAGAGATACCATTATAGGCTCTTTTTTTCTTCTTAAGCATATTTGTTGAGGTGTCACTTACATTACACAGAATTCACTCATCTTAAGTGTGCTGGTCAATGATTTTTGGTAAATTGACAGGATCGTGCAAGTATCGCCACAATCCAATTTTAGAACTTTTTCATCACCCTCAGCCCCCAAAGATCTCTTCTGGTCATTAAATGCACTTCCAGCTTTCACCTTTAATCCCAGGCAGACACGAATGTACTTTCTGTCACTAGAGACCTGCCTTTTCTGGACATTTCACGGACACGGGTCACATAACCTGGGGCCTCTTGTATCCGGTCTCTTTCACTTGATGTCCTCAAGGTCCATCCAGGTTGTAAATTGGATCAGCATGTCATTACTTTCACGGCTGAATAATGCTCCATTCCATCCATTCACGGGCCTTTGATTCTTTGGCTCTCACAGATAATGTTGCTATGCACTGAAGACACAGACACAGGGAAAGGACTTGTGGGCACGGTGGGGGAAGGAGAGGGTGGGAAGAACTGAGACAGCAGCACTGAAATGTGTACATCACCACGTGGAAAGCTGGGCAGCCCGCGGGACTTTGCTGTGTGACACAGGGAGCTCAGACCCAAAGCTCCGTGACGACCCAGAGGAGTGGGAGGTGGAGGGAGCTTCCAGAGGGCAAGGGCGTGTGTGCACCTGTGGCTGGGCCAGGCTGATGCGTGGCACAGACCAACACGACACTGTAAAGCAACTGTCCTCCAATTAAAAACAAATAACTTAAACACAGTGCTGCTGTGAACACGTGTGCACACGTCTCCCTGTAGACATGTGTCTCTGTTTCTCTCGGGCAGATTCCCAGGAGCAGAATTGCGAGGGTGTGTGGGAAGTTTAAGGTGAGCTTTCCAAGAAACTGCCAGACTATTCTCCACCTACAGTCCCACCAGCGGGACATGCAGGCTTCCCAAGGGAGCTCTATTTTCCTGAGAAGGAAACTCAAGTCCAGAGATGTGAACAGACTGCTCAAGGTCTGGTCGGGGTCTGGCCGGAAGCGGCAATTCTCGATATGACCCTGAGCACTGCGGTCCCAAAGCCTGTGCTCCTCCCCCACCCACACCAGCACTTTCTAGCTCTTTTTCTATTGAGGTAAAACAGAACATAAAATTTACCTTTTTACCCCTTAAGTGTGCAGTTCAGTGGCATTAAGGACATTCACATTGTCATGTAACCATCACCATCTTCAGTCTCTGGGACTTTTTCATCATCCCTAACTGAAACTCTGCCCATTAAACAGTAAGAAGTCTCCGTTCCCCTCCACTCGGCCCCCGACAATCACCCTTCCACTTCTTGTCCCTACAAATGTGACTGTTGTAGGTATGCAAAGAAAACGCTTCCGTCTTTCTTCCCCACTCTACTCTAATACTACTTATGAAATACTTCATCTCTGATACACCCAGTCATCAAATGTCTGTGGCATTTCATCACACATCAAGCAATTCATCATCAAACTGTTGTTGTTTAGTCACTAAATCATGTCTCACTCTTTTGCAACCTCATAGACCGTGGCCCACTGGGCTCCTCTGCCCATGGAATTCTCCAGGCAACAATACTGGAATGGGTTGCCCTCCCTCCTCCAGGGGATCTTCCTGACCCAAGGATTGAACTCACGACCCCTGTACTGGCAGCCACTGGCAGGTGGATTCTTCACCACTGAGCCACCTGGGGCGTCTAGAATTCAAGTCAGTGCTGACATGTCCACCCAGAGATAAGGTCAGGTTGCACAGGGTGAGGGCTCAGCCCCAGCAGACTGCATCTCCTCTCCCCACCTCCAGAACCCATCGAAGTCTAGGTTGCCACCTTGCCAGTGCCTGTGATTCATCCTTATCCTGTTCACTCATTTACTCATCCTAAACTCTACGGAGCATCTTGTGTTTAGAGGTCAAACTTCAGCAGACCAGCAGACAACCTCACGTTCCAGGAGGGGATGCATATACATATACTCAGGACATCAGTTCAAATAATACTTACTGGGCTCCCCTGGTGGTCCAGTGGCTGAGAGTCCACCTTGCAGTACAGGGGACATGGGTCTGATCCCTGGTCTGGGAAGATCCCACGCGCTGCAGGGCAGCTAAGCCCGTGCGTCTACCGCCTGTCTCCACAGTCAGAGAAAGCACCACAGTGAGAAGCCCGTGCTCTGCAACGAGACCCAGTGCAGCCAAAAGTAAATAAAGAAGCAAAGCACTTTCTGCACTCCCACGCTGGGCTGGGCGCCGTGCTAGCTCACGCGCTGTCTAGGGAAACAGGCACAAGGCCGTTCCCACGAGGGGCGTCCTTCCTGGCGGAGGAGACAGACATGAAAACGCGGTGATCTGGGAAGGGACAAAGCATCGTCGAAGCGGGCGATGCTGTGGAGCGGGGAGACGCAGGACAAGGCGGGGGTGCGGTGGGAACTCCTGGCTATCCGAACAGGAGCTGAAGGAGGGGGCCTCGAAGATAACTGGGGATGTGTCCCAGGGGAGGGCAGAGCGGCTGCAGAGGTCCTGAAGTGAGACTGTGACCTGTGTGTCCAGGGAGCAGAGAGGTCAGCCTGAGCGGAGGCAGAGACAGGAGAGGAGATAAGCGAGGGGATGGACCAGATCCAGCAGCAACTCACAGGAGCCTGCTCTCTGCCCCCGTGAAGTGCAGACAGCGCCTCGCAGGGACCTGTGAAGAGGCTGACAGGACCTGACCTCCCTTTCCTTTTTAACATTTGATACATCTATTTATTTAGGCTGTGCCACGTGGGTTGCAGTCTCTCAGGCCCCCAACCAGGGATTGAACCCAGGCGATGACAGTGAAGGCACGGAATCATAACCACTAGACCACCAGGGACCTCCCATCCATCTTTTAAAAAATAAAGAGATTTTAATATCTAAAGCCATTTTAGGTTCACAGAAAACTTGAGGAGAAATACAGACAGTTTCCATCCACCTATCCTTTAAAAATGCATTTCAAAGCAATCTGCAAACATGAGTCCACATCACTGCTAAACACTTCAGCATGTGTATCATACCAACATATCAAATATTTATCTAACTTCCTTGTCCTATATAAAATTTAAATTCATTGAAAAGCATGCAGGTTATGTTGCTGCTGCTGCTAAGTCGCTTCAGTCGTGTCTGACTCTGTGCGGCCCCATACACGGCAGCCCACCAGGCTCCTCTGTCCCTGGGATTCTCCAGGCAAGAACACTGGAGCGGGTTGCCATTTCCTTCTCTATGTTACCATCCGATAAACTTTGAGAGCTTACAGAAACACCTGAGTAGCACAGGTTCTTCTTAAATGACTTTTTCCTTCTGGAATTGTTTTAAATATATAGAGAGGTTGCTATGATGGTACTGAGGTTGGGTACCCGTGACCCAAGTTTCCCGAAGATAGTCATGTTCTTACCACCCAAAACCAAGACATCAGTATCAGCAGTTTTCTATCAAGCAAATGCGAGCCCTTCCTCAGATTTCGCGTGTTTTCCCTATTGTCTTTCTGTGCCAGGATTCCCCCCGCCTCACCCCCAGGACACCGTGTGGCCTTCCGACCTGCCCCCTGAGCCTCCACTGGTCTGTGTCCACTCCTGAGGCTGCCTGGGTCTTGCATGACCCTGGCCGTCCTGAGCAATTCCTGGACGAGAGGCCACGCCCACGCGCCCTGTGGCTTGTGGACGCGGGTACCCCCTGACATCACTGGGGATGCTCCCCTCACCTGGAGGTTTGCATGCTGCAGAGTGACGCCCCCACAACCTCTAATTTTTGTAAACAGACCGCTGAACGCAGCTCCCCGCCCTCGCGGAAGGGAGGGGAAGACCGCCTTCTGGAGGGGGCTGTATCCAGATACGATTTGGGGGAGAATTCTTCTGTCCCTTCTGTTTATTCATGTATTCAGCCATTTATTTGAACCCGAATGGATTCACATCTATTTTATATTTTGAGCGACAAACACCACGTTATCTCATATAAATAGTCTATATTACAGTCCAATGCCGCCTTATGACTCTCATAGAAGCGCACATGTGTTTGCATGCCAGGTGTTGTCAAGAGAAAGAAGCACAGGGAACTCAGTGTCTCGTAGTAACCTGTATGGGAAAAGCATCTGAGAGTGTGCGTGTGCAAGCGTGTGTGTCTGTGTGTGTAACTGGGGCTTCCCCAGGAAAAGAGTCTGAAACTGTGTGTGCATGCGTGTGTGAGTGTGTGTACGTGTCTGTGTGTGTGTGTGTGTAACTGGAACTTCCCCAGGAAAAGTCTGAAACAGTGTGTGTGTGTGTGCACGTGTGCGCGCGCGCGTGTGTGTGTGTAACTGGGGCTTCCCCAGGAAAAGAGTCTGAATCAGTGTATGTGTGTGCATATGTGCGTGTGTGCATGTGCGTGCGTGTGTGCATGTGCGTGCGTGTGTGCACATGAGTGTGCGTGTGCGTGTGTGCATGTGTGTGTGTGTCACTGGAGCTTCCCCAGGAAGAGCCTGAAACTGTGTGTGCACGTGGGTGTGTGCAAGTGTGTGTGCGCATGCATGTGCGTGCGTGCGTGCATGTGTGTGCATGTGTGTGTGCAACTGGGGCTTCCCCAGGAAAAGTCTGACACAGTGTGTGTGTGTGTGTGCGCGCGCATGTGCGTGTGCGTGCATGCGTGTGTGTGTGTGCGTATGTGTGTGTGTGTAACTGGGGCTTCCCCAGGAAAAGTCTGACACAGTGTGAGTGTGTGTGCATGTGTGTGTGGGTGTGTGTGCATGTGCGCATGCGCGCGCGTGTCTGTGTCACTGGAGCTTCCCCAGGAAGAGAGTCTGAAACAGTGTGTGCTCGTGGGTGTGTGTGGGGGTGTGTGTGCGTGTGCATGTGTGTGCATGTGCGTCTGTGTGTGCATGTGTGTGCACGTGTGCATGTGTGTGCATGCGTGTGTGCATGTGCGCATGTGTGTGCGTGTGCGTGTGTGCGTGTGCGTGTGCGTGTGTGTGTGTGTGCATAACTGGGCTTCCCCAGTGTCTCAGTGGTGAAGAATCTGCCTGTCAGAGCAGGAAGCGCAGGTCTGATCCCTGGTTGGGGAAGCTCCCCTGAGAAGAGGAGCCTGGTGGGCGCCAGCCCACGGGGTTGTAAAGAGTTGGACGTGACTGAGCGTGCACACACGTGTGTGTAACTGTGTAACTGTGAACCAGTTTGCTGTGTATCTGAAACTAACACAACAGTGGAGATCAACTACACTTCAACAAAAAAATCAAACCCAGAGAGACAACCAATGCTGAACAAGAAGCAAGGGCTTCTGGCCAGCGTGTGATGAGAGTGACTGCGGCCTGGTGGTCGAGGAGGGCTTTTGAGGGGGGGTAACTGGAGACTTGAGCTTCCCTGGTGGGCTCAGGGGCTCAGTGATAAAGGGCCTGCCTGCCAACACAGGAGACCCAGGTTTGATTCCTGGGTCGGGAAGATCCCCTGGAGGAGGGCATGGCACCCCACTCCAGTTTTCTTGACTGGAGAATCCCACGGACAGAGGAGCCTGCAGCCTACAGTCCATGGGGTCCCAAAGAGTCGGACACAACTGAGCAATGAACAATGATTGGAGATTTGTGCCAGACAGGCCGGAGAGCTGAGCCAGGGAGGGGCTCTGAGGCCCACAGAGTCGGCCATCTGCCCGGAGCTCACCCGCCTCTCCCGGGCACCAGCCCCACGGCAGCTTCAGCCCTCTGCTCTCGGCACCCCGGGAGGGCAGTTTGGAATTCAGCGTCTGAGGCCAAGTCCTCAGCCTCCTGTGGCCTCTTATCTCGCCACGCCCGGCCCTGTGCCTGGCACCCACCTGCGCTCCGCAAATACTCGCCGCCACTCACCCAGCCGCCCGAGCCCCCACTGCCCTCCTCCGCCTTCCTCCCAAAGCAGCTCTTTCACCTCCAGGAGGGAGGGGGCATTGGTGGGTCCTGACGGGAAGCCAGGGACGTGACCTGGCTGGGGTGGCCGGGAGAGAGAGCTGAGTGGCCTCCAGACTTCTATTAATGGGATAATCGGCACCGCTACTACTTGTTATCTGGCCTGTTTGCTGGCATCAGGCACTTCACACGCCTTTTCTGTTTTCATCTCCACAACAACTCGCTGGTTACCAGCACAGACCACGCTGCCTTGCCTTGTGGCCGGGGATGGGCCAGCTCTTGGCCTGGAATGACCCCTCCCCCTCCCCCCAGGAGGCCCACCCTGGACCCCAGTTCTCTAGCGAGAATTGTTAGATAGCCCCCAAGATCCCTGCTCCCTGGGCCCCACACCTCTTCCTAATTATTCAATCAGATGTGGATGTCGGTGCTGCTGTGAAGGGACACTGAAGCTGGAATTAAGGTTCCAAATCTCAGCTAAGAATCAGCTCTGTGGTGGGCCTGGCCCATCAGTGACCTCCCATGCAACCTCTGGAAAAAGAGACTCAAAACATGAGGGGTGTTCAAAAGTAAGGAGATTCTCCATTGTTGCCTTTGAAGGCAGAGGGGACCCCACAATGAGAGGGTGTATCTCTTTGTCTCCCACTCAATTTTGTTTTAAACCTAAAACTGCTCTTAAAAATAAGTTTACTTTAAAAAATAAATTTAAAAAAAACCCCAGAAATCAAGAAGGATCCTGATGTTTCTTCCACAATAATGACTGAACTTCATTCTGTTACACACAGGACAGGGGTGTTAAAATGATATGGGTGTCCAATACCTCAGGTCTCTGGGGCCCCTGGTTAGAATGTGTGCTTCACTGGGACAGGAATTGCTTTTATTGCTTTATTGACATACAGTTCCTAGACCTCACAATGTGTCCATTTAAAGTGTACAACTCAGGGGATTTGGTGTCGTCACAGACTTGTGTGACCATCACCACGATCAATTTCAGAACACTTCTGTCACCCCAAAAAGAGACACTGTAAAGAAGACAAAATAATAATAATAAAAAAATAAGATGGAAAGAAAAAAATAAAAGAAACACGATAGCCCTTAGGCGTCGCTCCTCATTGACCCATCTCCCGGGCAACCATTTCATCCCCTCTCTCTCGCTGATATTTGCCTCTGATGGTGGAGGTTGCACACTTTGCTCTGATGTGTCCCTGAAGCCTGTAGTCCCGCTGGCTACATCCAGCAGGCAGGTGCTCCGCAGTTAAATGTAACTTGGTAAAGCACCCACCTGCCAATGCAGGAGACACAAGAGATGGGGGGTGGCTCTGATCCCTGGGTCGGGAAGATCCCCTGGAGGAGGGCATGACTACACACTCCAGTATTCTTGCCTGGAGAATCCCATGGACACAGGAGCCTGGCGGGCTACACTCCATGGGATCGCACAGGGCTGGACGCGAGTGAAGTGACTGAGCACGCACGCGCACGATCCGTTGGGTTCCAGTCACGCCTGCTCTCCCTCGGAGCCCTGTCTCCGTCCCCCGCTGTGCAGCAGGACCTTTCAGAGTCACCTCCGTTAGAGCAGGAAACACACTGTTCCACAATTGCCCGTGTCCTTGCCCAGGGCCCCTCCGGAATCCTCGGGGCGGGGACGGAATCTACCTGGTCCTCTTGGCTCATCAGGCCCCGGGGATGTGGGTGTTGCCTTTGAATGGAAACCAGAGCACTCAGCATCCTCGACACACACGTGTCCCCAGCCCGCGGCCCAGCAGAGAGGCCCCGGGGGTGAGGCACGGAGCCCACCTATCCCCGCGTGAGTCCTGACTCCGCAGCTGACCCCCAGCGGGATGCTGGGCAGGAGATTTAATCTCCGCGAGTCTCCCTTTCCTCAACTATAAAACGGAGCTAATAATAGGACCTACCTCTTCCCCACGGCTGCGAGGATTAGCTCAGGGGCTGGTAATACACAGAGCTCAGTAAATGCTGGCTATAATTATCGCTAAGCACCCGGGATTTATGAAGCCGTGACACACGCCCTTTGCTGGTCCATCCGGCGGCTGCCTCGCCCCACACACGCTTCCGGAGGAGAGGGAGCGAGATGCAGAGCGCCCCCGGGGACTGTGAGTCCTTCCCCATGACTGGGGTGTTGGGTGAAGCGAGGTGGGGTGGCAGATAAGACGGGGCCGGTGCCAGCCCCGAGAGCGCTCTGAGGCCAGCCTGGGGACCGTGGTCTCTTTCCCCGAGGGCAACAAGGAGCCAGCGGGTGGTCCTGAGAGGCTGAGGGACAAAGGTTGTCTTCGAGCATTAGGAGGATGGCTTTGGGGGCTGTCTCTTATACACATCTTCAACTACACTTCAACAAAAAAATCAAACCCAGAGAGACAACCAATGCTGAACAAGAAGCAAGGGCTTCTGGCCAGCGTGTGATGAGAGTGACTGCGGCCTGGTGGTCGAGGAGGGCTTTTGAGGGGGGGTAACTGGAGACTTGAGCTTCCCTGGTGGGCTCAGGGGCTCAGTGATAAAGGGCCTGCCTGCCAACACAGGAGACCCAGGTTTGATTCCTGGGTCGGGAAGATCCCCTGGAGGAGGGCATGGCACCCCACTCCAGTTTTCTTGACTGGAGAATCCCACGGACAGAGGAGCCTGCAGCCTACAGTCCATGGGGTCCCAAAGAGTCGGACACAACTGAGCAATGAACAATGATTGGAGATTTGTGCCAGACAGGCCGGAGAGCTGAGCCAGGGAGGGGCTCTGAGGCCCACAGAGTCGGCCATCTGCCCGGAGCTCACCCGCCTCTCCCGGGCACCAGCCCCACGGCAGCTTCAGCCCTCTGCTCTCGGCACCCCGGGAGGGCAGTTTGGAATTCAGCGTCTGAGGCCAAGTCCTCAGCCTCCTGTGGCCTCTTATCTCGCCACGCCCGGCCCTGTGCCTGGCACCCACCTGCGCTCCGCAAATACTCGCCGCCACTCACCCAGCCGCCCGAGCCCCCACTGCCCTCCTCCGCCTTCCTCCCAAAGCAGC
>SJYV01037453.1:0-13137 GCA_006410875.1 Neotragus pygmaeus | reverse complement strand
TGAATATTGAGCTTTAAGCCAACTTTTTTACTCTCCTCTTTCACTTTCATCAAGAGGCTCTTTAGTTCTCCTTCACTTTCTGCCTTAAGGGTTAGACATTGATCCATATGTTTACCTCATGTCGGTACCACACTGTTTTGATTATTGTAGCTTTGTGTAGTGAGTTTTAAAATTGGAGATTATATGTCTTCCAACAATCTTCTTTTCCAAGATTGTTTTGGCTCTTCAGGGTCCCTGGGAATTTCTTGTAAATTTTAGGATCAATTTGTTCTGACAAAAAGGCAGTTGGAATGATTGCATTGATTCTCTTTGCTCTATTTATAGTGTTCAAGAGAACACTATTAAAGGATCAAAGGACACCATCAAGAGAGTGAAAAGACAACCTACAAAACTGGAGAAATATTTGCAAATCATGTAGTTGGTAATGATCTAATATCCATAATATATAAAGAATATTTCCAATTCAGCAACAAAAGCCAGTCACTGAAGAACAAATACTGCATAATATTTAAAATAGTCAATCACATGAAAGCAGAAATACCAGGAACTGGCAGGAGGGGGAGATGGGGAATTGTTGTTCAATTTGTATAAATTTCAGTTGTGGCTTCCCTGGTGGCCCAGATGGTAAAGAAACTGCCTGCCATGTGGGAGACCCAGGTCTGATTCCTGGGTCTGGAAAATCACCTGGAGAAGGGCATAGCAACCCACTCCAGTATTCTTGCCTGTATAGAACTCTGTGGACAGAGGAGCCTGGTGGGCTGAAGTCCATGGGTTTGCAAAGAGTCAGACACAACTGAGCTATTAACACTTCACTTCAGTTATGCACGATAATGTAGTTTTAGAGATCTGCTGTATTACATAATGCCTCTAGTGAACAATTCTGTATTGTTTACTTTAAAATTTGTTAAGAGGGTTGACTCTTAATGTAAATATTCTTATGGGAAAAAAAGGGACAGAAGGAAACTTTTGAAGGTGATGGGTATGTCTATCTTCTTGATTTTGATGATAATTTCATTGATGCATGCATATGTCCAAACTCATCAAACTATATACATTAAGTGTTGTTGATCAGTCACTGAGTCATGTCTGACTCTTTGTAAGCCCACAGAATGCAGCATGCCAGACTTCCCTGACCTTGACTTTCTCCGAGTTTGCTCAAACTCATGTCCGTTGAGTCAGTGGTGCCATCCAACCATCTCATCCTGTGTCAACCCCTTCTCTTCCTGCCCTCAATCTTTCCCAGCATCAGGGTCTTTTCTAGTAAGTTTGATCTTCTCATCAGGTGGCCAAAGTATTGGAACTTCAGTTTCAGCATCAGTCCTTCCAGTGAATATTCGGGGTTGAGTTAGGATTAACTGGTTTGATCTCCTTGCAGTCCAAGGGAGTTTGTGTGCTGTATTGCACCACAATTGCACCACAATTCAAAAGCATCAATTCTTCAATGTTTAGCTTTTTTTATGGTTCAACTCACATCTGTACATGACTGCTGGAAAAACTATAGCTTTGACTATATGGACCTTTGTTGGCAAAGTGATATATTTCTATTTTTTAGCATGCTATCTAAGTTTGTCATAACTTTGTTTACAAAGAGCATATGTCTTTTTGAATTTCATGGCTGCAGATACTGTGTGCAGTAATTTTGGAGCCCAAGAAAATAAAGTCTGTCATTATTTCTACTATCTCCCCGTCTACTTGCCATGAAGTGATGGGACCAGATGCCATGATCTTAGCTTTTTGAANTGTCTTTTTGAATTTCATGGCTGCAGATACTGTGTGCAGTAATTTTGGAGCCCAAGAAAATAAAGTCTGTCATTATTTCTACTATCTCCCCGTCTACTTGCCATGAAGTGATGGGACCAGATGCCATGATCTTAGCTTTTTGAATGTTGAGTTTTAAGCCAGCTTTTTCCCTCTCTTCTTTCACTGTCAGCAAAAATCTCCTTAGTTGTTCTTCACTTTCTGCCATTAGAGTGGTATTATCTGCATATCTGAGGTTGTTATTTCTCCTGCCAGTTTATGATTGCAGCTTATGATTCATCCAGCCTAGTATTTCATATCATGTACTCTGCATGTAAGTTAAATCAACGGGGTGACAGTATACAGCCTTGTCGCATTCCTTCACCAATTTTGAACCAGTCCCTTTGTTGTTTCATGTCTGTTCTCTTCCTTCTTGACCTGCATACAGGTTTCTCAAGAGACAGTTAAGGTGGTCTGGTATTCTCATCTCCTTAAGATTTTTCTACAGTTTGTTGTAATCCACACTGTCAAAGGCTTCAGTGTAGTCAATGAAGCAGGAGTAGATGTTTTCCTGGCGTTCCCTTGCTTTTTCTATGATCCAGTGGATGTTGGCAATTGGATCTCTGGTTCCTTTGCCTTTTCTAAATCCAGCTTGTACATCTGAAAGTTCTCAGTTCATATACTGCTGAAGCCTCAGTTGAAGGATTTTGAATGTTACCTTGCTAGCAGTGAAATGAGTACAGTTATATGGTAGTTTGAACATTCTTTGACATTGCCTTTCTTTGGGATTGGAATGAAAAATGACCTTTTCCAGTCCTGTGGCCACTGCTGAGTATTCCATATTTGCTAGCATATTGAGTGCAGCACTTCAACAGTATCATCTTTTAGGATTTTAAATAGCTAAATTGGAACTCCATTAAATATCCAGCTGGATTTCCACATTAAATATGTGGGGTTTTTTTGCATATAAGTTATACCACAATAAACTTTCTTTTTTTGTAATATAAATTTATTTTAATTGGAGGCTAATTACTTTACATTATTGTGGTTTTGCCATACCTTGACATGAATCCACCACGGGTGTATGTGTGTTCCCTATCCTGAACCTCCCTCCTACCTCCCTCCCCGCCACTTTTTCTTTGAATTTCAGGGGTGTTATGTCCAAATGGAATAATTACTTATTGTAATAAAACAACAGATATTAAATAATTTAAATATTGTCAAAAAATTTTAAAAATGCCTGCTTTTAGGATATTACTTGTCAAGACTACGTATTTTAGGGGAAAAGATAGAGTTTGTGAAAAATAAAGCACATTTCCCCATATGAAAAGTGTAAGGAAAATGATCCAACTGTAGTATCTTATAAATAAATCATCTTCTGAGAGTCACAGAACCCCAAAATGAATGCATTTTTCAAGTAATCCACAGCATTTACTAATGTTCATTCTGTTTTCTTTATTTGAAGGTCAGTAAATTAGAGATAGAACTAGAAGGTGCCAAACAAAAATTTAAACAAATGACTGATAGCTATCAGAAAGAAATTGAGGACCAAAAGCTATCAGAAGAAAATCTTTTGGGAGAGGTAGGAAAACCTAAATATGTTTGAGAACTTGTTATACTAAAACCATATATTTGTATGTTAACATTTTAAGAGAAAAGTAATAATTCTTACTTTTAACATTATAATTCTTTAGAAGATTTAGTAAATTATATCAGGGACAATTAATTAGCTTTTTAAAATAGAAATTAAAAGTATTGTTATGCTAAGTATTTAAGTATTGAGTAGTATATAACTGTTTTGAAAACATTAAATGATCTTTACAGTGTTATACTGTCATCTCACTTGATAGAAGACCCTAACTAAAATAAACCAAAACAGTAGTGCATTTTCTACTTGGCTTTCATAATTTCCTGGTGTTTGATTTCTTCATTTTAACTTAAATTTAACATTTGAGTTTAATTTGCTTTTTGGGCATTAATTTTAAAAAACTTTAAATTTATTTCATAGGTTGCAAAAGCAAAAGTAGTAGCTGATGAAGCAGTAAAATTACAGAAAGAAATTGATATACGATGTCAACATAAAATAGCTGAAATGGTAGCACTTATGGAAAAACATAAGGTAATTTTTTCCCTTTTGTATAATGAAAATTATCAATTTTAGCAATATTTATACAGAAAATGGTAAAATAAAGTATTCTGATTTGTTAGAGAAAATTGTCTAGGCAACAGTGTCTAATTATAGCTGGAATGCCCTTGATCTCTCATTTTTCCAGATCTTCACTACCTGAAGCTGAGCCTAAGTGTCACTTCCTCTTGTTCTCGGTTTTCTTAGTAGTCTCTTACAGAATTTTCCATCTTATTTTTATTTAAGTACATACCTAGTATATGTGCTTAAATAAATATAATATTTGTATACTCTGTGTCTAACACATACTAAACAATAATAAATAGACATAAAGCTATGTTAGTTGTGTTTGTGAGTATGCTCTACTTTTTACTGTTGTTTTAAAGTAATCATCCTCTTAGGGAATTAAGTCTTACACTCTTCAGGATTTTGATAGGAAGTGGGCTATACCTATTAATCTTTATAAGTTGTTGCTAGGATATTATTATGAAGTAACCTATGAGAAATTAAAATATTTTAAATAATGTTGTGAACTCATAAATGTAAGCAATTTTTGTATGTCTTAATCCAGTACGGTTTTTATCCTTATTGATACATAAATTGTCCCAACTTTGGCCAGTGGGAACCTCTTCAAACTGGTTCGCAGGTCCTTTTGACTTGACTCTAATGATCTGTGGTAGGTTTCTTACTTTCTGTTAACAACAAAATATTTAAGACTCATCTTGTATTTCCTGCCCAAGATCTGGAATCAGTGGTTTTTCTAAGAGGTCCTTGTGTTTCTAATGTTTTTTTTAAATTATGAAATTCATTATTCCTAATTTAAAAAATTATTTTTTGCTCTTGGGTTACTTCTAAGACTGTTATCTATGTTTTATTGTTTTTATTGTTAGCATTTAAAAATGTAATTTAAAAAATTTAAAAATATGCTCAAATATATGTTACTGAATTCATAAACATTGTTTTTGTAAATATTAAATGCATTAGGATAACAGTGTTATTAAAACATAAACTTTTGAACTTCTAATACATCTAAAATGTTCTCTATATAATATAGCACCAATATGATAAAATTGTTGAAGAAAGAGACTCAGAATTAGGACTTTATAAGAGCAAAGAACAAGAACACTCATCAATGAAAGCATCTCTGGTGAGAAAAAAATAGCAGTAGAAGCCAATTTTCATATAAACCATAATTTTTGATCTATAGAAGCAAATGACCATAGATCTGAAAGGGATGTTATAGATCTTATAGAGAGATGGTTTTCTAATTTTTTTTTGAAATTGTAGAATGATCTCTTTTTTTCAAGTGAAAAGTTATAAATTCCAATTACAAATAAGTTTGAGCTCTGATTGAGGTTTGGAAAGGAGGAGTGGGATAGATTGGGAGAGGATGAGAATAAGATATATATATATATAGTGTTAAATATTTCTTTAGAGTAAACTATACAAAATTTGTCTAAATGAAATCTTTGGTTATGTTCGTTTAACAGCCTTCATATCAGTAAGCTTTTAAAAAGTGTATATCAAAAAGTAAAAATAAAAAAATAAAAAGTGTATGTCTTTTATGAGTGAATTCATTTTCTGTAAAACTAAAATTTTAAAATATTGGTTTGCATTTTCATTATCTTAAGATCTATATAGATGTACTTATAAATTTCATGTTCCTTTTTCTTTAGGAGACTGAATTATCCAATCTCAGAAATGAACTTTGGTCTGTTAAGAAACACCTTGAAACAGAAAGAGAAGAAAAGGTAGGTTTTGTAACAATATAGATAAAGTAATTTTGGATTTTAGGTGTAACCTAAGTTTTATAAAGATATCATATTAGAAAATAATAGGATAAATTTACATATGGATTAAAAGTATAATTTTTCCCTATTAGCTTTTTTCAGAAATATTTAGCATATTCTATTGTTTAAATATTAAGCATATAAATACAGGATTAGTTTGAGTAGTCATGCTTTAAGATATAAATATTTGAATAATATTTCATATATTAAAAGTGCTTATGTATTTATATGTGTTTTTTAGCTACTGATCATGTTTCAGAAAAAAAATAATGCCTGTATTGGTATTGTTCAGTTGCTCAGTGGTCATGTATGGATGTGAGAGTTTGACTATAAAGAAAGCTGAGCACTGAAGAATTGGTGCTTTTGAACTGTGGTGTTGGAGAAGACTCTTGAGAGTCGCTTGGACTGTAAGGTGATCCAACCAGTCCATCCTAAAGGAGATCAGGAGATCTGGGTGTTCATTGGAAGGACTGATGTTGAAGCTGAAACTCCAATACTTTGGCCACCTGATGCGAAGAGCTGACTCATTTGAAAAGTCCCTCATGCTGGGAAAGATTGAGGGCAGGAGGAGAAGGGGATGACAGAGGATGAGATGATTGGATGGCATCACCGACTCAATGGACATGGGTTTGGGTGGACTCCGGGAATTGGTGATGGACAGGGAGGCCTGGCATGCTGTGGTTCATGGGGTCACAAAGAATCGGACATGACTGAGTGACTGAATTGAGACTGAGTCGCTCAGTTGTGTCCGACTCTTTGCGACCCCATGGGCTGCAGCAAGTCAGGCTTTCCTGTCCTTTACCATCTCCTGGAGCTTTCTCAAATTCATGTCCATTGAGTCAGTGATGTCATCCAACCATCTCATCCTCTGTTGTCCCCATTCTCTGTTGCCTTCAATTTTTCCCAGCATCAAGGTGTTTTCCAATGAGTCAGTTCTTTGCATCACTTAGCCAATGTATTGGAGCTTCAGCTTCAGCATCAGTCCTTCTAATGAATATTCAGAACTGAGTTCCTTTAGGATTGACTGGTTTGATTTTCTTGCAGTCCAAGGGACTCTCAAGAGTCTTCTCTGACACCACAACTCAAAAGCATCAATTCTTCAACGTTCAGCCTTCCTGATGGTTCAACTCTCACATCCATACATGACTACTGATAAAACCATAGCTTTGACTAGATGGACCTTTGTTGGCGAAGTAATGTCTCTGCTTTTTAATATGCTGTCTAGGTTTGTCACAGCTTTTCTCACAAGGAGCAAGTGTCTTTTAATTTCATGGCTGCAGTCACCATCTGCAGTGGTTTTGGAGCCCAAGAAAATAAAGTCTTGTCACTGTTTTCCATTGTCTCCCCATCTATTTGCCATGAAGTGATGGGACCAGATGCTATGATTTTTGTTTTAAAATATTGAGTCTTAAGCCAATTTTTCCCCTCTCTCTTTCACCTTTATCAAGGGGTTCTTTGGTTCCTCTTTGCTTTCTATCATTAGGGTGGTGTCATTTGCATATCTGAGGTTATTGATATTTCTTTCAGCAATCTTGATTCCAGCTTGTGCTTCATCCCATCTGACATTTCACATGATGTACTCTACATATAAGTTAAATAAGCAGGGTGACAATATACAGCCTTGACGTACTCCTTTCCCAGTTTGGAACCAGTCCATTGTTCCATGTCCAGTTCTAGCTGTTGCTTCTTGACTTGCATACAGATTTCTTAGGAGGCAGATAAGGTGGTCTGCTATTCCCATCTCTTGAAGAATTTTCCAGTTTGTTGTGATCCATACAGTAAAAGGCTTTAGCGTAGTCAATAAAGCAGAAGTAGATGTTTCTCTGGAACTCTCTTGCTTTTTCTATGATCCAAAGATTTTGGCAATTTGATCTGTAGTTCCTGTGCCTTTTCTAAATCCAGCTTATACATCTGGATATTCTTGGTTCACATTCTGTGGAGGCCTGGCTTGGATAATTTTGACTATTACTTTGCTGGTATGTGAAATGAGTGCATTTGTACAGTAGTTTGAACATTCTTTGGCATTGCTCTTCTTTGGGATTTGAACAAAAACTGACCTTTTCCAATCCTGTGACCACTGCTGAGTGTTCCATATTTGCTGGCATACCAAGTACAACATCATCTTTTAGAATTTGAAATAGCTCAGCTGTGATTCCATCACCTCCACTAGCTTTGTTTGTACTGATGCTTTCTAAGACCCAGTTGACTTTGCAACTCCAGTCTGGCTCTAGGTGAGTGATTACACCATCATGGTTATCTGAGTCATTAACATCTTTTTGGTATAGTTCTTCTGTGTATTCTTGCCACCTCTTCTTAATATCTTTGTTGCTTCTGTTAGATCCATACCATTTTTGTCCTTAATTGTGCCCATCTTTGCATGAAATGTTCCCTTGGTATCTCTAATTTTCTTGAAGAGATTTCTAGTCTTTTCCATTCTATTGTTTTCCTTTGTTTCTTTGCACTGATCACCGAGGAAGGCTTTCTTATCTCTCCTTGCTATTCTTTGGAACTCTGCATTCAAATGGGTATATCTTTCCTTTTCTCCTTCACCTTCTGTTCTCTTCTTTTCTCAGCTATTTGTAAGGCCTCCTCAGACAACCATTTTGCCCTTTTATTTTTTATTTTTTGCCTTTTTGTATTTCTTTTTCTTGGCGATGGTTTTGATCACTGCCTCCTGTACAATGTCATGAAACTCTGTCCATAGTTCTTCAGGTACTCTGTCTATCAGGTCTAACTCTGGAATCTATTTGTCACTTTCACTGTGTAATCGTAAAGGATTTGATATAGGTCATACCTGAATGGTCTAGTGGTTTGCCCTAGTTTCTTCAATTTAAGTCTGAATTTGGCAATAAGGAGTTCAGGATCTGAGCCACAGTCAGCTCCCGGTCTTGTTTTGCTTCTCAATTTTTGGCTGCAATCTGATTTCAGTATTGACCATCTGGTGATGTCCATGTATAGAGTCTTCTCTTGTGTTGTTGGAAGAGGGTGTTTGCTATGACCAGTGTGTTCTCTTGGCAAAACTCTGTTAGCCCTTGCCCTGCTTAATTTTGTACTCCAAAGCCAAATTTGCCTGTTACTCCAGATGTGTCTTGACTTCCTACTTTTGCATTCTAGTCCCCTATAATGCAATGGACATTTTTTTTTGGTGTTAGTTCTAGAAGGTCTTGTAGGTCTTCATAGAACCATTCAACTTCAGCTTCTTCAGCATTACTGGTCGGGGCATAGACTTGGATTGCTATGATATTGAATGGTTTGCTCTGGAAATGAACAGAGATTATTCTGTTGTTTTTGAGACTGCATCCAAGCACTGCATTTTGGACTCTTTTGTTGACCATGATGGCTACTCCATTTCTTCTAAGGTATTCTTGTCCCAATAGTAGATATAATGGTCATCTGAATTAAATTCTCCCATCCCAGTCCATTTTAGTTCACTGATTCCTAAAATGTCAACATTCATGCTTGTCATCTCCTGTTTGACCACTTCCAGTTTACTTTGATTCATGAACCTAACATTATACATTCCTATCTAGTATTGTTCTTTATAGCATTGGACTTTAATTTCACCACGAGACATCCACACCTGGGTGTTGTTTCCACTTTGGCTCAGCCTCTTCATTCCATCTCGAGCTATTTCTCCGCTCGTCTCCAGTAGCATATCAGGCACCTACCAACCTAGGGAGTTCATCTTTTAGTGTCATATCTTTTTGCCTTTTTATACTGTTCATGGGGTTCTCAAGGCAAGAATGCTAAGTGGCTTTCCATTCCCTTCTCCAGTGGTCCACGTTTTGTCATAACTCTAACCATGACCCATCCATCTTGAGTGGCCCTACATGGCATGGCTCATAGTTTCATTGTGTCAGACAAGATTGTGATCCATGTGATTCATTTGGTTAGTTTTTGTGATTAGTGTCTGCCCTCTGATGGATGAGAATATGAAGCTTNTTGTACAGTAGTTTGAACATTCTTTGGCATTGCTCTTCTTTGGGATTTGAACAAAAACTGACCTTTTCCAATCCTGTGACCACTGCTGAGTGTTCCATATTTGCTGGCATACCAAGTACAACATCATCTTTTAGAATTTGAAATAGCTCAGCTGTGATTCCATCACCTCCACTAGCTTTGTTTGTACTGATGCTTTCTAAGACCCAGTTGACTTTGCAACTCCAGTCTGGCTCTAGGTGAGTGATTACACCATCATGGTTATCTGAGTCATTAACATCTTTTTGGTATAGTTCTTCTGTGTATTCTTGCCACCTCTTCTTAATATCTTTGTTGCTTCTGTTAGATCCATACCATTTTTGTCCTTAATTGTGCCCATCTTTGCATGAAATGTTCCCTTGGTATCTCTAATTTTCTTGAAGAGATTTCTAGTCTTTTCCATTCTATTGTTTTCCTTTGTTTCTTTGCACTGATCACCGAGGAAGGCTTTCTTATCTCTCCTTGCTATTCTTTGGAACTCTGCATTCAAATGGGTATATCTTTCCTTTTCTCCTTCACCTTCTGTTCTCTTCTTTTCTCAGCTATTTGTAAGGCCTCCTCAGACAACCATTTTGCCCTTTTATTTTTTATTTTTTGCCTTTTTGTATTTCTTTTTCTTGGCGATGGTTTTGATCACTGCCTCCTGTACAATGTCATGAAACTCTGTCCATAGTTCTTCAGGTACTCTGTCTATCAGGTCTAACTCTGGAATCTATTTGTCACTTTCACTGTGTAATCGTAAAGGATTTGATATAGGTCATACCTGAATGGTCTAGTGGTTTGCCCTAGTTTCTTCAATTTAAGTCTGAATTTGGCAATAAGGAGTTCAGGATCTGAGCCACAGTCAGCTCCCGGTCTTGTTTTGCTTCTCAATTTTTGGCTGCAATCTGATTTCAGTATTGACCATCTGGTGATGTCCATGTATAGAGTCTTCTCTTGTGTTGTTGGAAGAGGGTGTTTGCTATGACCAGTGTGTTCTCTTGGCAAAACTCTGTTAGCCCTTGCCCTGCTTAATTTTGTACTCCAAAGCCAAATTTGCCTGTTACTCCAGATGTGTCTTGACTTCCTACTTTTGCATTCTAGTCCCCTATAATGCAATGGACATTTTTTTTTGGTGTTAGTTCTAGAAGGTCTTGTAGGTCTTCATAGAACCATTCAACTTCAGCTTCTTCAGCATTACTGGTCGGGGCATAGACTTGGATTGCTATGATATTGAATGGTTTGCTCTGGAAATGAACAGAGATTATTCTGTTGTTTTTGAGACTGCATCCAAGCACTGCATTTTGGACTCTTTTGTTGACCATGATGGCTACTCCATTTCTTCTAAGGTATTCTTGTCCCAATAGTAGATATAATGGTCATCTGAATTAAATTCTCCCATCCCAGTCCATTTTAGTTCACTGATTCCTAAAATGTCAACATTCATGCTTGTCATCTCCTGTTTGACCACTTCCAGTTTACTTTGATTCATGAACCTAACATTATACATTCCTATCTAGTATTGTTCTTTATAGCATTGGACTTTAATTTCACCACGAGACATCCACACCTGGGTGTTGTTTCCACTTTGGCTCAGCCTCTTCATTCCATCTCGAGCTATTTCTCCGCTCGTCTCCAGTAGCATATCAGGCACCTACCAACCTAGGGAGTTCATCTTTTAGTGTCATATCTTTTTGCCTTTTTATACTGTTCATGGGGTTCTCAAGGCAAGAATGCTAAGTGGCTTTCCATTCCCTTCTCCAGTGGTCCACGTTTTGTCATAACTCTAACCATGACCCATCCATCTTGAGTGGCCCTACATGGCATGGCTCATAGTTTCATTGTGTCAGACAAGATTGTGATCCATGTGATTCATTTGGTTAGTTTTTGTGATTAGTGTCTGCCCTCTGATGGATGAGAATATGAAGCTTGTGGAAATTTTCTGGTGGGAGGCACTGGCTATGGGTAAAACTAGGTCTTGTTTTGGTGCAGAGGGCCATGCTCAGTAAATCTTTAATTCAATTTTCTGCTGATGAGTCAGGCTATGTTCCCTTCCTGTAGTTTGTCCTGAGGCCAAACTATGATAGGATAATGGTGACCTCCAAGAACTTATGCCAGCAGGCCTGGCTCCCATGACTGTTGTAGTCAGTGCCCCTGACCCTGCGACAGGCAGCTGTCGACCCACACCTCTGCTGGAGATTCCTGGACACTCACAGGCAAGTCTAGCTTAGTCTCTTGTGGGCTCTCTGCTCCTTTCTCCTGGGTCCTGGTGCGCACAAGGTTTTGTTGTGTTTTAGAATTTATTCACACTGTAAAATGACAAATAATTTCTTTTCTTTCTTTATAATATCACACTGTGCCGAGTAACCTACTTATATATAGTTTCATCCTTACAACAGTGCTATTAAATAATACTTATTATTGTCTGCATTTTTTTTTCTTTTTTAAAAGCCAGTCAAATTTAGCAGTGGGGAGTTGTATACCAACTTTAGTGACACTAATGTTAATAAGTTCTGGTAACCCACTACCATCGGACCAGCCTGTTGTCCACATTTTTACAGAGTTAGGTTATTTATTCAGGATCACATTAAAAAAAAAAACAATGAAATAACTTAGAAATCAAATCTAGGTTTATTTTGCATGTTTTGAAATCATATTTCCTAATTACACTGCAACATGCCTAGGTAATGTGCATGTTCAATTTCAGATCTCTTTGTGTTTGTTCACTGTTTCCTGCATTTAATTCCTTTCTTACTTTCTCCACCTATGAAAAGTTTCACGTATCTTTCATGTTGCAAAGGTGAGCTTACTGTATATAAATATTTTCATAGTATTTTGTTTTAAGACAATATTTATTTATATACTTATTAGGCTGCATTGGGTCTTGGTTGCAACATGAAGAACCATACTTTGCAGTGTATGGGCTTCTCTGGTTGCGGTGTGCTGGCTTGTTTCTGGTTGTAGCACTTGAGCTCCAGGAGTACAAGCTCAATAGTTGTGGTGCACCGGCTTAGTTGCCTCAAGCCATGTAGAATCTTAGTTCCTCGGATCAGGGATCAAACTAATGTCCCCTACATTGAAAAGCAGATTCTTAACCACTGGACTACCAGGGAAGTCCTGGTGTTTTGTTCTTATATTAAAATAGTTTTGTCACTCTCTGCTCCATTATATTTCAGGTTCCTCAAGGGGTAGGGTTATGTCTATCTTTGTCTTTGCTTTTCTTTCCTTTATTTGAGTACACTACTTTGAAAATTTTCTGTTTTTAACAAATTTTGTCAAAGAAATGATGAAGTGGCTTTCACTTCACCTGTGATAGTAAAATACATCAGTTCAGTTCAGTTCAGTTGCTCTGTCATGTCTGACTCTTTGCGACCACATGAATCGCAGCACGCCAGGCCTCCCTGTCCATCACCATCTGCCGGAGTTCACTCAGACTCACATTCATTGAGTCCGTGATGACATCCAGCCATCTCATCCTCAGTTGTCCCCTTCTCCTTCTGTCCCCAATCCCTCCCAGCATCAGAGTCT
>SJYV01037452.1:27137-70288 GCA_006410875.1 Neotragus pygmaeus | reverse complement strand
TCTTCTTTTCACAGCTATTTGTAAGGCCTCCCCAGACAGCCATTTTGCCTTTTTGCTTTTCTTTTCCATGGGGATGGTCTCGATCCCCATCTCCTATACAATGTCATGAACCTCATTCCATAGTTCATCAGGCACTCTACGTATCAGATCTAGGCCCTTAAATCGATTTCTCACTTCCACTGTATAATCATAAGGTATTTGAAGGATTGGCCATATGTGCTGGTTATGTGCAAATGACAGNATCTCCTATACAATGTCACAAACCTTATTCCATAGTTCATCAGGCACTCTAAGTATCAGATCTAGGCCCTTAAATCGATTTCTCACTTCCACTGTATAATCATAATGTATTTGAAGGATTGGCCATATGTGCCGGTTATGTGCAAAATGACAGAACAAAACAAAGGCAGAGATTCATTTTAACCCTGATGAGCTAGAAAGTAGAAAAAGCAAAAATTTCCCTACTGATTGTTCTCCCAGATTTCCAGTACTCAGCATGTTATAGTGGGAAAATATCTTTAGTTGGCTTATTCTTTCAACATTAAAAAGAAATGAGCTAAAAGTATTAATGTTTAATACTACTGTGATAAAGTAACTACAAGAAAGGCTACAAGAGTGAAGAGTTTTCTTATAATACCTTTACTTTTCTATTCTTCACTCTGTCAAAATATTTTGTCATGCCATTTTACTTCTTTTGTGAATCAGTGGTGTTTTTTTTTTTTTTTTTTCCTCTTAGCGTGTCACAGAAGGAGCTTCCATTAATAAAACAGCCACCTTATATTTGGAAATGAAGTGATTCAAGCTGATACCACCAGCAGAGCAGGAGTGCCACCAAGCGCAACATGATTTAACAAAGTGTTATAATTAGAAGTGTATCATTCGGGAAATTACCTAGAATATGCTCGTGAATTGGCAGCCACCTTTGCTGTCACCAGTGGAAATGAAAATTTAACACATATAAAATCTTGTGCATACAAATTTTAGAGTGCATCACTCAAAATTCATGGGAATGAATCATATGCCATTATTTAATCTACAGTAATGACTTATTTTTCATCCTCTTATGCAGTCAAAATGATTAAATGTACTTTTAAATCATTTTAAATAAGCTTGAAGGAAGGTTACAAACTTTAATGTTTACATGTGTTTATGTAGCTATCTTGAAATAATTTTGTGAAACTTTCAATTTTTCGGGGGAGTGTGTAATTTCCTCAGTTCTATCTCATCACAACAGAAATTTGAAGCGACCGGCCAGTGTGACAGCTCTTGAACAGACCAGTGTCACTGCTCTTGGATGGACCAGTGTTATAGTTCCATGTTACAGTTCAGTTTTATTTAGAAGATAAAGGAAAATACATCCTCGAGGTGTGAGGGCACGCCGACCACAAAAGACGCAGAGAGGGGAGAGTGAGAGAGAGAGAGACCCCTGTTCTTTGGCTTCTCTTTTTATATGTTTTTTTTCTCCTCTCCCTGCACCTGGTCTTGGGAAACTGGGCTAGCCAGAAGTGTTTATTTTACCTGAAGTTCTCACTCGGTCCTCAGATCTTCCTTTGTTCTATTTTCGCAGGCTTTTCCCTTCCTTGTCTTTTAGCCATTGCCATCCCGGATTCCTTTTTCCTATTCTAACTACCTAACAAATTCATATTCATTAGATAAATTTTCTTGAAATGACAAATCACTTCAGTATTCTTGCCTGGAATATCCCATGGTCAAAGGGGCCTGGCGGGCTACAGTCCACAGAGTCGCAAGAGTTAGGCATGACTTAGTGACTAAACCACCATATTTAATGATCTCTTGAGCCCTCATCCATTGGCAATGCTTTTAATAAAATTCAAAATCACCAGTAAAATATTGCAAATGTTAGATTTGTATAAGTCTGTTAACCAATTTCACTTAGGTTTGCCATTTTTTAAAACTAATATCATGTGGGCCAATTCATATATGTCTTTCTTATGTGCTTTAATTAGGACTCTCTTTGTTGCCCTCTCTCAAGGCAGCAAAAGCATCATTGTGCCCTTTTAGGGGTCACTTGAAGAAGATGTACAGGATCTGTCTGGTGAGCTTGTGTGTGCCTCTGTGTATATCTGTGTGCACATACTCACTTGTGTGAGTGCACAGGGAAGGATAAGAAGCAACTTGAAGTTCATAAACCCCTCTCATTCTGCGTCTATTAATAAGCTACAGAGGATCAGCAGAAGTCTTGCTTAAAGAATCTTGAACTTTCGTCCTGTTGCTAACTAACTCTGATGTGAAAAGTTGAAACCAGATACACAAAATAACCATAAGTCCTGAATTTATCTGGCTGGTTTAAATATTGCTTGTTCCAGGCATCTGATTGTCCCCCAAATAGGTTTACTTAACAACCTTATCAATATTCTGTCATAAGACACATATTAGGCAGAACTGTAATTTGTTCTTATTGAGGAAAATTTGCTTCAAACCAAAATGCCAGAAGTAAACTTGAGCCATTCTTAGTAATTCCTAGTAACCTAATTTCTTAGAAAATGCTTCCGAGAATGGAAAAAGCTAAAACTAGTAATAGAAGTCCCAGAATTTGAATATCTTTGAACCATTATTCAGTAATTTAGTTTTGAAGCATGTTACAGAAGCAGATCTCTGAACAGATGGCAATGAAACTTCAAATCTGCTCATTTTTTTCATTAATTTTCAAAAATATTTGTTAAAAATCTGCATTCCAGTTTCTTGTTTTTTAACTGAATAATAAATTATGAGCTCCAGCAGAATCAGGAAGGTATCTTTTCAGTAATATTAAGCCCTTGACACACAAATCTTTGATGGTTCAGAAGACTGAACTGGTTAAATCTAAGCTATTTTACTGTTAATATTTAAAAACTTAACAGAGAATTTAAAAATGTAAACCTTGATAAAAGTTGGATATCCACTATTAAGTCTTTTTCTGAATGAAAGTTACAAACACTAGCTGTTACAAACTCAATTGGAAAAATGTAGAATATCATTAATAAAAGCTTTTTCCAAAGACACTTTTAATACTGATATTAGCATTTAGAAATCAAATTAACTTGAATTATTTTCATTTCAAAACTTTAATTTTTAATAAATTATTTAGTGCATACTTCCTTTATTTGTATAAATTAGTATTTATTTCCAGATAATATGAAAAATAATGAAGGAACTTATATATCAAAATTTGGAAGTCAATATCAAAGAATCAGTGAGAAATTGAGAACATAAAATAGCTTATCATAAAATAGCTTTATTCACAAAACAAAATGGTAAGTTAGGCATACAAGAATCATATCTCTCAACTGAATAAGAACACAGAAAACAATATTTCTGGAGGACAATGTAGTGATGTGTCAAAAGTCTTCAAAATGTTTTACCCCTTGACCCAACAAATTCTTTTATATGAATTTATCATAAGGAAAGATCAAACAAGTGAACATAGATAAATTTTCATGATCTTTAATACATGGCTATTTGGCAATAATCCAAATTTCCCAGAAAAAGGAAATAATTAAATTATAGTACACATATACAGGTGTACAATCAAGAGTACTGGGAGAAATATCAACGGCCTCAGACATGCAGATGATACCATTCTGCAAAGAGGAACTAAAGAGGAACTAAAGAGACTCTTGATGAGGGTGAAGAAGGAGAGTGAAAAAGCTGGCTTAAAATTCAACATACAAAATACTAAGATCATGGCATTCAGTTCCATAACTTCATGGCAAATAAAGGAGAATAAGTGGAAGCAGTGACAGGTTTTATTTTCTTGGACTCCGAAATCACTGCAGACAGTGACTGCAGCCATAAAATTCAAAGATGCTTGCTACTTGGAAGAAAAGCTATGACAAACCTAGACAGCATATTAAGAAGCTGAGACATCACTTTGCAAGGACTAAGATCCATATAGTATAAGCTATGCATTTTCGAGTAGTCATGTACACATGTGAAAGTTGAACTGTAAAGAAGGCTGAGCACTATGATACTGGAGAAGACTTGAAAGTCCCCTGGACAGCAAGGAGATCAAACTGGTCAATCATAAAGGAAATCTACCCTGAATATTCATTGGAAGGACTGATGTTGAAGATCCAATATTTTGGCCACCTGATGTGAAGAACCAACTCACTGGAAAAGACCCAAATGCTCTGAAAGATAAAAGGCAAAAGAAGAAGAGGGCGGCAGAGGATCAGATGGTTAGATAGCATCACCAACTCAATGGATATGAATCTGAGCAAACTCTGGGAGATAGTGAAGGACAGGGAAGCCTGGCATGCTGCAGTCCACAGGGTCACAAAGAGTCGGATATGACTTAGTGACTGAAGAACAATACTACCACACCTATACAGGGCAACTCTATAAACCATTGAAGGTGATAATGTAAAATATTAATGATACATATAATTTACATGGAAAGTTGTTAATGTAATGAGTAAAAAAGTTGGTTGTACAACATCAAATGAAATGTACAAAATAAATATGTGTCTATTCATCAAATAAACATGTATAATAGGTATAGCATTACAAAATGGGTTGTGGGAAGATTTGGCTGGTTTAAATTTAGTTTTGTTTATGTGAGCTTTTTTCCCTAATTTTTGCATAATGAATACATGTGAAGTGAAAATCTCTCAGTCGTGTCTAACTCTTTGTGACCCCATGGACTGTGGCCAGCCAGACTCCTCTGTCCATGGAATTCTCCAGGGAATAATACTGAAGTGGGCTTCCATTCTCTTCTCAAGGATATCTTCCTGATCCAGGGATTGACCTGGGTCTCCTGCCTTGCAGGAAAATTCTTTACCATCTGAGCCAGTATGAAAGCATATACAAGTGTAATAAAAGTATTTTTAGTCTTCTAAATATGTAGTAAGATGTTCTTTCTGGGCTGATTTAAGCAGCAGTGTGATAAATATGATATATACTATACATATCACACAATGTGATATATGTATTTTAGTTTTTTCTTTTAAAGAAGGTTAAGGAATCAGAAAATGGTTTTATGATTTTTAATTTTTTTCAACTAGTGTAATAATCTGTCATCATGGTGTGATTATTTTTATGCCTCACTTCTATATCTAACCAGCTAAAATATTTGCATTCCCATGTGAATGATTCCTATAGCAGTTAAATTTTACTATAAGTTTTATTATTCTAACACACTAGGCTGATTAATTTTATTTATGATAATGAGCATAATTAAGGATATATATTTATTCTATTCCTTTAATCTGCAATTATTTCAATAATAATAACTAGAATAGTCCTCTAATATTAGCTATTTACTCTCTGGATGTTAATTTTGCATAGAAATACTAGAAAGAAAAAATTCCAGGGAACAAAGAATTGAAAGAATAAAGATATCAATGTCTTAGACCATTTTTTATCTACCAGTAAACAGTGCATCTCTTATTGATTTTTAAAATTATTTTTTCACTCTAGGAACCATGTCATTTGCATCATCTGGATCAAAGCACAAAATGTTGAATGACAGAGTGAAATGATGTTCTGTAAATATCCTAGTTGAAAAGTGCAGAATTATTTTTCATGGAAATTATGCAAGACTATCAAAAAGTGATAAATAAAAGACATTGGAGTTGAAGATAAATCTTGTACATCATCTTTTCCTTTCAGGATGACCCTTGAGAAATGAGGACTGAAAGTTTGTATACATATGTCACATATCAGTTTTGTTATTCTTCCTGCTTGATACATGAATGTAAGCATTCTGGTGTCCACTTCACAATGGGCTTCATCCTGCTACCACTGAAGGGATACTAAAATTTTGATATCACTTTTATTCTACTAACTTCTCACTTATATTATTTTACTAAGCAGGAATAAATAACTTCTCTCTTCCTCTTTTTTGTATTGACAATATAGACTTACTAGTTTATAAATCACATTCTGTTTTTAATAATTTATTTATGTTTTAATTGAAGGATAATTGCTTTAGAGGATTTTGTTAGTTTCTGCAAAATATTAACATGAATCAACCATAGGCATACATATGTCCCCTCCATCTTGAACCTCCTTCTCATTTTCCTCCACATCCCACCCCTCTAGGTTGTTACAGAGCCACTAAAGCAAATTCTCTTGCTAGAAGCTGCTTTCTAGAATTATCTTTAAGATACAGGGGCGTCCTAGAAAAATATTTTTGCAGAGTTTCAACAGGTTCTTGTGAGGTATAGTGATTTATTATAGAATAATAGAGAGTAGTACTTAGGTATTTGCTTATTGTGTAGTCAGTTCATATGGAGATTCTTTCTACAGTATAGGAGCCATGTCATTCTGTTTAGGTACAGAAACCATTTCTTCCATTTTTTAAAATTATTCAATGTGTTATTTCCAACTAATTTTATATCTACCACCACAAGAAAAAGATAGCAATGCTATTGACTTGAGAAGCCATAGCTTTAGGAAACTGTCTTAAAAAAAAAAAAAAAAAAGATTCCCTTGCTTTTGCAAGCAATTCAAACCATCTAGCTAACACAAGTAATATCTCTAATCATGAAATACCCTCATTTCATCATGCCACCCTTGGATATTGGCTTCCAAGGACTGTTTCAAAGGTTGTTACTGATTTTTTTGATGAAACCACAAATGCAAATCTCACTCAGAGTATATAGGAGAATATAAAAGTTAGTTTTCTGTTGTTAAATTTGCCATTTAGAATTTTATAGTCAAAAGGAAGGAGAAGACATATTCCAACCATGCCTTCTCTTAAACTCTTTAGCCACAACCACTACGTGCCAAGAATATGATCTTTTTCACTGCTTACCACAACACTTCCTCCCACACACTGCCACCAGATGGAAAGAGAGATAACAGGAGAGTCAAGTGGCCACATTTAACCAGGGAAACCCTGTCTTTCATCTGTATCTGGCAAGACTTACCACTCACAGTGTCACCAAATGGATTAGAGATAAAAAAGGCCCATTGACATTGTAGAGCTGTGGTTTCAGAAGTCCTCAAAGGAGACAGACAAGTCCACTCCAGGAGAATGCTTTGTAAGTGGTGTAGAGTCTGCAGAAGGGGTGGGGTTATTCCCCTGGGTGCCAGCAACAGGGACTAAAGGACACTTGCTTCCACCTCTGCCATTCTCAGGTGCTGCAGACCTGAGGCAATACTGATGGTCATAGAGGACAGAGATCTTGAGCCTGCAGGTACAGCTCAAGGCCTATATGGAGAAGTGGAAAACCACTAGCCCAGAGCTTTCTGTCCCTTGGTCCAACATGAGTAAAAAACCATATCACTGAAATTCAGTAGGTCAGCATCATTTTAGGGATCCATACATTCATAATTCTAAGAAAAGAGTACTGGCAACCAGACAAGATGCAAAAGCTCTTAGGACAGCTAATCATTTTAGGAGTTGAGGTAGAGGGTTGGAGAGCATTTTAATACATGGGCCCTGGACTGGGCTGGGATTTGCTGCATAGACAGCCCTGCTGATCGAGGCCAATCCAAGGTGCCAGGAGGGACTCAAAGAGGAAGGCACTTTAAAGCACAGGGTTGGGGCAGGGGCCAACCTGCCCCTGTCTAAGGATGGCACTGCTCTCTGCTTCAGAGCCTTGTGGAAAAGAACCAAAAATATATTCTGGTACTTCTAATATGGTTAGCCAGAATTGGTAAAGAATGTATTTCTCCATAAGTTCTTTACATCTTAATAGTCATACTAGTACAGTTAGTACTAAATGTATTGGTGGTCACTTAAAAGTTATGAAATTGATATAGTCTGACTCCATTTTTGATGCTTGCCTGCAGGCACATTTCAAGTCCCACTGGTGACCCCTTCCTCTTCTGTCCGACATCTAGGCAAGCTGATAAGAAAGTTAAGGTGCTACTCCTTTGGCCCTGATGGGAAGTTCAAACCAATCAAGGCCTGTGCCACATTCAGGAAACCTCAGCTCACTTTACATCCTAGTTACAATAAAAATCAAGCCAATCTCCTATTTCTGTTCTTTCAGGCCATTTCTTTCTTTCTTTTTTAAAAATTTATTTATTTTAATCAAAGGCTAATTACTTTACAATATTGTAGTGGTTTTTGCCATAATTGACATGAATCAGCCATGGGCGTACATGTGTTCCCCATCCTGAACCCCCTCCCTCCTCCCTCCTCATCCCAACCCTCAGGGTCATCCCAGTGCACCAGCCCTGAGCATCCTGTCTCATGCATTGAACCTGGACTGGTGATCTATTTCACATATGATAATATACATGTATCAGTGCTATTCTCTCACTTCTCAGGCCATTTCTGAATCTACTTGGGAGCCTGTTCTATTCTCCCCCAGAGACCTGCATAGGAGAGTAATAAATTTTTTCAAACCCTCTTAAC
This sequence comes from Neotragus pygmaeus, assembly GCA_006410875.1. Lineage (NCBI taxonomy): Eukaryota > Metazoa > Chordata > Mammalia > Artiodactyla > Bovidae > Neotragus > Neotragus pygmaeus. The sequence continues at coordinate 61,977 of SJYV01037452.1, read as the reverse complement.
GTAATCTGTTGTCACCAATCTCAACATTCAAACTAAACTTTGGCATAAGTGCAAGACCCTTCTGCCGCTGCAAAATGATCACAAAATAAACATAATTTAACCATCCAGTACTTGCAAAGACAAGAAAGAGATGTTAATTGTAGGATAGCTTGGGAAGACTGTGGGCTATTATAATTAACCAGATTTAGCAGTTAGAGTCCCTCAACCTCTAAAACAGTATCATTTTACAATGAATTTTAAGTATCCAAATTTTGATCCAGGGTAAATCTGTCCTCTACAATTAATAGCAACCTCAGTGGCCTCCTGGGAGGTAATGAAAGAGTTCCTAAGTCTAATAAATTCTAGCCTAAAACAGCTGTAGCAGCTTCAGCTACATTTGTACCAGAAGATTGCTTTAGGAAAGGAAAACGTGGTATTTAAAAAGTGTCGAGTAGTTACATATGCTTTCTCTAATCAAACATCTATGATTTAAGTTGAAACTAGCCTGCTCCTGAAGCAGGAATAGGCTCTGAACTTTAATCAGAAATTCTAAAAATGCAGTATAAACACTGACATTAGCGATCATCTCAAATGATGCACCATGAACACTACTTAATACTAATTTTTTTTGAACTAGCAAAACTCATACTCTATAAAATACAAGGAAAAGATTGAGTTCAAAAATTCTGACATGTGTTTTAGGTCTTGGTCTTTTTATTTTGGCCCCACTAAATAGTTAGGCAACTTTGGAAGCATTTAACTTTTCTATAAGAGGATCAGTGATGTTTCTTTAAACTGCAAAAATCTGTGATCTCTTATCTTGACAAACATAAAATTAACCTCAGGAAATGTGCAGGTCAGAGAACAGAATATTTTTGTAGTATAATAAATGCAAATGTTGATCTTACATCAATGGAAATCTTAGCTCATTCAAATTTTTGTTGGAAGGAGGAAACATATAGCCTCTCTCCTCTAATATGCTAGAGACTTCACTGCCCAAAGTCACACTTCTGAATAAATATAAACCAGAATTGTTTTATGATACCCTTGGTCTCAGAAAAATTACTGATGCATATGGGTACTATGTGCTCTAAGATGTCTTCCTTTACTGTCTTTGTAGCTTTATCCAAGCGGATTATACAAGTACTATTTTGTGTGTGCCAAAGTGTGAGAAGTATTAGAAAACACTACAATAGGATGGTCCAAAAATATGAAACTTGACTGGTTATTAGCAGTTAGAAATCATATAATGGTCTCACTATAGTGAGAATTTTAACAAGGAACAACAAAATATGAAAGAGAATCAGTCAGAGTTGAAGAATACAATAGTTGAAACAGAAAACACATTAGGAAGTATGAACAGCAGACTAAATGACACAAAAACAAATAAGCAATATAAAAGATAAAATAATGAAAATCATTCAGTCATAACAGCAAAATAAAAACAAATAAAAATGAGACTAGTTTAAGGGAACACTGAGACAAATCAAGTGAACCAACATTCATACTATCGGGATCTCAGTAGAAGAGAAATAAAAAAGGGGTTGAAAATGTATTGATTAAGTTATTGAAAACTTTCCAAGCCTGACCAAAACAGATATCCAGGTAAAATAAATACAGAGCTCCCAGCTCCTTTGCTCAGGAGCTGACTTCATCGCAGTCACACCTCTTCCTTCAGAGGAGCTTTCTAGCTGCCTAAGCTGGTAGACCCCCTGATTTATTCCTTCATCTCCACTCCCTTTCGCCTCATCTTCTCTTAGTTCTCAGCGCCCCCTCCACCCCCACCTCCAGTCTGTCTGGCCTCCGACCATCTGCTGCTCCACCCTCCGGCCCGGTATCCTGCCTGTCCACTGCCACCAAGGAGAGACCGGATGGAGCAGTGAGGAGGGGAGCAGCTGGGAGCTGGGGTTCCCCTCCTGCCTACCCCTGGCCTCTGGCCCGGGACCTAAGCCACTTACGTGAGCAGAGTTGTCACCTTGTCTTCATTTCCTTCAGGGAGCTGCAGAGAAGGACAAATAAGATAACAGAAGTGAAAGCTTCTGTCTCCTTAGAAGAAAGGCTGAGAAACTTAAGTGCGGTATAGATGGAGAAGTCCTGAGGCTATTGTAAAAATAAAACTGAAAACCAGAAACAGGACTCTTAAGTCCAAATCCTGAGAACATCAGAGGAATCCTGAATCCAGGGAACATTATTCGATAAGAGCTTATCAAACACCTCCATACCTACACTGAAACCAAGCACCACCCAAGGGCCAACAAGTTCCAGACCAAGACANACATGAGTTCCCAATTCCAAACCCCCCTCCCACCATCCTCCCCACACCATCCCTCCAGGTCATCCCAGTGCACCAGCCCCAAGCATCCTGTATCCTGCATCGAACCTAGACTAGCGATTCATTTCTTACATGATAGTATACATGTTTCAATGCCATTCTCCCAAATTATCCCACCTTCTCCCTCTCCCACAGAGTCCAAAATAACACCTAAGTGAAATGACTGGTCAATGAATCATTCTATAAATTTTACCAAACTCTGTCATTTAAAAAATTGTCTAAGTACTTTTTGTGATTATTGTGCTTCTGAAGATGAGCAAAAAATAGAGTGCTGTCTTTTAGGTATCACACGCGATAGGCCAGCAAAAGTACCTGTCTTTTGTTTTGGTACGCAAGATACATCATTTGAGCCAATTAAAAGTAGTTTCTGCTTCAAATACACAGGTCTTAGGGTTAAACTAGCCAATAAGAAATAAGTTAATCTCTTATATAAAATAAAATTGTGGAGATGGGCTACTAAGGATCAGGCCTTTTGCTTTTCTCCATGTATTTATGACTGACCAATCACAAATTGAGTGGTATAAATCAAATACCATTTTATTTTTCTCATAGATTCTGTAGGTCAAGAATTCTACATGGATGACATACCTCTGCTTCATAGGGTGTAAACTCTCAGGTGGAAACACCTGAATTCCTGAGAAAATAGGTGTGAACAGGAATTATCTGGAGGTTTTCTCACTCTTTTTATCAGGCAACTGGGTGAGATACTTCAAAGGCTGGACTTTTACCAAGAGGACCAACCACTGGTCTCTCCATGTGGCTGAGACTTATCTTGCAATTGCAGATGAGTTCCAAGAAAAGGTGTCTAGAGAGATATTACTTGTAGAGTGAGCATTCTAAGAAACTCAAACAGAACCAGCAAAGCTTTTAAAACTCAGCCTAGAGATTCATGTAGCATCACTTCCACTGCACTCAATAACAAGCAAGTTTGCCACTGAAGGCAGCTCAGATTCAAGCAGAAGAAAATTAGATTCCACCCCATTATGAATTAGCAAGATTATATTGCAGAAAGAATGGCTGGCCAGAAGGAAGAAATTATTATGGTCATCTTAGAAAATATGAACTTCTACTGAATGCAATAAAAAGAATGGTCAGAAATGGCTGTAAGAGTTACTGGCCATAGTCATGGAACTGCGATGCTGAAGAATCACTTACTTTATTTGGATGACACACCTGATACATGATTCAACTCTTTGTCTTAACTTTGTTCATGTTTACAAAAGCAACTCTACTATCATATCCAATTCTATTAGCCTTTACTCAAAGGAGATCATGCTACGGTAGGAAAATCCTGCTACTGAAACAAAAGGCAGGCGATGAGCAGGGAATGGGTCTATTGCCTCTTTATTTATGCATTGAGTCCCTAAAAAGTTCTCTTTTATTGTTTAACAGAATGAATATCATTCAATTTCTTTGACCCATGTAGTCAAATAAAAACTATTAAGGTAAGTACTCTATGACTTCCATTGCGGTAAATTGGCAGATTCCAAGAAACCAAGTATTACAATTTTGAAGTAAATTATTTTTATCACATTATCATTTCAGGTACATGTATGTGGGCTAGGTGGGAAGTGAGGGGAAGAGTACTACAAGATTTTAACCAGAATTAGTAAAAATTTCATAATTACAAAAACAAAGAAGGGAAGCAAAAGAATGTGCATTGATAGGAGCAGTATCAAGATGATAGCAGTTTTCATTTTAAGAGAAAAATTTTATGTAAGAATGGTTGATTTCAAGCACTTTAATAAGCATTTGGAATAAGAGATCTAATATCTCAGTCATTGAAAGGAAAGTGTTAGTCTCTCAGTCATGTCTGACTTTTTGTGACCCCATGAACTGTAGCCCTCGAGGTTTCTCTGTCTATGGGATTCTCCAAGCAAGAATACTGGAGTGGATAGCTGCTCCTTTCTCCAGAGAATCTTCCTGACCCAAGGATCAAAGCTGGGTCTCCTGTATTGCAGGCAGATTCTTAATTATTTGAGCTTTAGGGAAGTCCTTACTGAGTGGAATTAGGGATATGTTAATGCAAAACATTAGAATTGGACTTGCAACTACAGACTGGTTCCAAATTAGGAAAGGAGTATGTCAAGGCTGTATAATGTCACCCTGCTTATTTAACTTCTATGCAGAGTACATCATGAGAAATGACAGGCTGGATGAAGCACAAGCTGGAATCAAGATTGCCAGGAGAAATACCAAAACCTCTGATATGCAGATGACACCGCCCTTATGGCAGAAAGCAAAGAAGAACAAAGATACTCTTGGTGAAAGTGAAAGAAAGTGAAAAAATTGGCCTAAAACTCAACACTCAGAAAATGAAAATCATGGCATCCAGTCCCATCACTTCATGGCAAATAGATGGAGAAACAATGGAAATAGTGAGAGACTTTATTTTCTTGGGCTCCAAAATCACTGCAGAAGGTAACTGCAGCCATGAAATTAAAACACTTGCTCCTTGGAAGAAAAGCTATGACAAACCTAAACAGCATATTAAAAAGCAGAGAATATCACTTTGCTGACAAAAGTCCCTATTGTCAAAACTACGGTTTTTCCAGTAGTCAGGTGTTGATGTTAGAGGTGGACCAGAAAGAAGGCTGAGTAATGAAGAATTGATGGCTTTCAAACTCACGTCTGGAGAAGACTTTTGAGAGTCCCTTGGACAGGGAGGAGATTAAACCAGTCAATCCTAAAGGAAATCAACTCTGAATATTCACTGGAAGAACTGATACTGAAGCTGAAGCTCTGATACTTTGGTCACCTGATATGAAGAGTTTACTTATTGGAAAAATCCTGATGCTTGGAAAGATTGGGGGCAGGAGGAAAAGAGGGCTACAGAGGATGAGATGATTGGATTGCATCACTGACTCAGTGGACGTGAGTTTGAACAAACTGTCACTGAGGAGACAGTGAAGGACAGGTATCACATATGTGGAATCTAAAAAAATACAAACTAGTGAATAAAATAAAAAAGAAGCAGATTCATAGAGAAAACAAATTAGTGGTTACCAATATGGAGAGAATGGTTGCATATGCATATCCATATACAGATGACACCACCCTTACGGCAGAAAGTGAAGATGAACTAAAGAGTTCTTTAAAAAGTTGGCTTAAAGCTCAACATTCAGAAAACTAAGATCAAGGCATCTGGTCCCATCACTTCATGGGAGATAGATGGGGAAACAGTGGAAACAGTGTCAGACTTTATTTTTCTGGGCTCCAAGATCACTGCAGATTGCAGTGATTGCAGCCATGAAATTAAAAGAAGCTTACTCCTTGGAAGGAAAATTATGACCAACCTAGACAGCATATTAAAAAGCAGAGACATTACTTTGCCAACAAAGGTGTATCTAGTCAAGGCTATGGTTTTTTCAGTAGTCATGTATGGATGTGAGAGTTGGACTATAAAGAAAGCTGAGTGCCGAAGAATTGATGCTTTTGAAGTGTGGTGTTGGAGAAGACTCTTGAGAGTCCCTTGGACTGCAAGGAGATCCAACCAGTCCACCTAAAGGAGATCAGTCCTGGGTGTTCATTGGAAGGACTGATATTGAAGCTGAAACTCTAATACTATGGCCACCTGATGTGAAGAGCTGACTCATCTGAAAAGACCCTGATGCTGGGAAAGATTGAGGGCAGGAGGAGAAGGGGATGACAGAGGATGAGATGGTTGGATGGCATCACCGACTCAATGGACATGGGTTTGGGTGGATTCCAGGAGCTGGTGATGGACAGGGAGGCCTGGTGTGCTGCAGTTCATGGGGTCGCAGAGTTGGACAAGACTAACTGAACTGCAGTGAATATGGGGAGGGGAGAGGAGAGGAGAAATACAGGGGCAAGAGAAAAAAAGTTATTATGGGATTATATGGGCTTTCTTGGTAGCTCAGCTGGTAAAGAATCCGCATGCAATTCAGGAGACCCTGGTTTGATTCCTGGGTTGGGAAGATCCCTTGGAGAAGGGATAGGCTACCCTCTCCAGTACTCTTGGACATCCCTAGTGGCTCAGCTGGTAAAGAATCAGCCTCCAATTGAACCTGGTTTTGATACCTGGATTGGGAAGATCCTCTGGAGGAGGGAATGGCAACCCAGTCAAGTATTTTTGTCTGGAGAACCCCCAAGGACAGAAGAGCCTGGTGGGCTGCAGTCCATGGGGTCACAAAGAGCCAGACACAACTGAGCAACTAAGTACAGTTGGGATTATGTGAAATCATATATGTGAAAATTTTGATAATTGCAAATCTCTACAGAATTTTTAAAAATCTTTTATTTAATAATATTACTTATGTTTATAGTATTCTCTAGCTTGAATAAACATTGAAATAACAGTTAATGGAAAAATTAGAACAAGAAAGATTCTTGGCTGTAAGTAGCTTGACATGCTATATAAGAAAAAGTCTTGAGTCTATATGTTGTTAATAGGAATGCCAGTGTAAGCTGGGCATTACTCTAGTGAATGGCATGAGTATTTAAGTTATACAAATTCCATTCCTCCAGTGTATTTGTTAAAGTATGTGTACACTAAGAGATATGGACATTCATTTGTAAAATATGAGTATTATCTAGTTAAAAATAACAGCTATCCAAATAATTGCTGTACATAAATGCTGAGGTATTAAGCAGGCAGAAAAGTGTCTATTGAAAAAAATCTGACATATCTGATGTCAGGTTTTTATCTGAGTAAAAGTATAAATTTTCTTCATGAACTTCCAATGCATTTCAATTTTAATTACATAATATAGTCAATTGGGGAAAATACTGCTGCTGCTGCTGATGGTAATTAATGGTGATGATGAGGATGATCAGGTAACTAAGATAAAGAATTCCCTCCCACTGGTTGAGCTGTCAGTAGAATTGTCACAGCAAAAGAAAGAATCTGTGAACTTGATGGTAGGTAATCAAAAATTACCCAAACTGAAACACAAAGAAAAAAAGTGTTTTGTTTTTTTTTAAAGAAATTGGGATCATTCAAGGGATGTGGAATGATATNAGCTGTCAGTAGAATTGTCACAGCAAAAGAAAGAATCTGTGAACTTGATGGTAGGTAATCAAAAATTACCCAAACTGAAACACAAAGAAAAAAAGTGTTTTGTTTTTTTTTAAAGAAATTGGGATCATTCAAGGGATGTGGAATGATATCATATAATCTAACATATGTAACTGAAATTCGAGAAGGATAAGAAAGTTACAGAAGTGAGCGAAATCAGTATTTGAAGCAAATCACTGGTGACTTTTGAAGTCATGAAATACGTGAACCATAAACACACAGTTCACAGAAGGCCAAACCAGAATATTTAAATAAACCAAAATTTTAAAATCTTCAAAAGAGCTAGAGGAAAACAGACACATTATAAAGAAACAAAAATAAGAATTAAAGCATACTTAGTGTCAGAAATTAATCAAGCCAGGAGAAAAAGAAGTGATATTTTAAAGCAGTGAGGGAAAACCATCAACTGAGGATTCTATGTTTAGCAAAAATATATTCCAAAATTGACTGCAAAATAAAAGCTGTTTCAAAAAATCAAAGAAGAATTGCTTTGAGATTTGTGCTTTAAGATATTTTGGTAAAATATTTTCAGCCAGTAGGAAACATGCTACGCAGAAATTTTGATCTACAAAAAGATTATAAAAAATTCTAATGATGATTAAAATAAATGTAAATATAAATATGTATTTTTTTTTCTCATTTTTAAGTGTTTTAAGAGATAATTGTCTAAGGTGAAATGGGCTTTCCAGGTGGTGCACTGGTAAAGAATCCACCTGACATTGCAGGAGATGCAAGAGATGTGGGTTTGTTCCCTGGGTAGGGAAGATCCCCTGGAGTAGGAAATGGCAACCCACTCCAGTGTTCTTGCCTGGAAAATTTCATGGAGAGAGAAGCCTGGTGGGCTACAGTCCATGGGGTCACAACCAAATCAGACCCAACTGAGAATACAAGCAAAAACAGGAACAATATATTGTAGATTTATGTAAGATACAAAAAATATAATGCCCAAAAGACTGAATAAATGAATTAAATATATATTGTTGTAGGTTATTAACTATACATAAAGAAGTATTACATTTAAAAGAAAATTGTGATATTAAAAATTTATATTATAAACCATGGGTTTCCCAGGTATCTCAGTGGTAAAGAATCCATCTGCCAAACAGGAAATGTAGGTTTGATCGCTGCCTCAGGAAGATTCCATGGAGTAGTAAATAGCAACCCGTTCCAGTACTCTTGCCTGAGAAATCCCATGGACAGTGGAGCCTTGTGGGCTACAGTCCACAGGGTTGCAAAAGAGTCAGACAGATTAGCGACTAAGTAACAACAAATTATAAACCATCCAATTCTAAAATTAGTTTTCTCAAGAGGTATAAATAATGATAATAGCCAATAGTGGAGTTTACTTGAAATAGAAATCTACAACTAATTTGAAATCAGGCAGAGAAAAACAGAAAATGCCAAAGATGAATGTGACACAGAATAATCAGCAACATGGTGGACTCCAACAATACCAATAATTACATACAACAAAGTTGTCTATACTAATGTTTTAAAAGACAGAAAGTTTTAAATTGAATAAAGAAACAAGACCCATCATAGTGTGTCTACAAAACAGGTTAAAAGTTCTGAGGTGGAAATACATATACCATTTTAACACTAATGAAAATGAAAACTGGGTGGCTATAATAATATGAGACATATTAGTTGCAGAATTTAAAAATATTGCATATAAAGAATGATGAATATTTATGAAAACAGAGCTTCAAATGAAGCAAACACTGAAATGAGAAATAGACAAACTTACAATTACACTTGTGGTTGTAAAAATTCCTCTTTCAGTGATGGACAGAGTAAGTATAAAGAAAATCATTAAGGACAGAAAACATGCGGACCAAATTATCAATGAAATAGACTTAATTGGCATAAATAGAAAACTGAATAGAAGAATGGAAAATGTGTTCACAATGGAGTTAATTAATTAGAGACAAACAGATAAACTAATTAAATTAGAAAGCAAAAGAGAACTGTAAAAATCCATAAATATTTGGAAACAAAGTAATACAGTTCTAGATAACTTACGGTTCAAAACTCTTTCAAAAGACTAAAAGAAAATTTAAAATATTTTGAATGGAATAAAAATAAATATATACCAAATTTGTGTGATACAGCTTATAGGACCATTTACATCATTAAATGTATACATTGGATAACAAGATAGATATAAAATCAATAACTTAAGTTCAAACCTTAAGAAATGAGAAAAAGAAGAGCAGTTACACCTAAAACAAGCATAAGGAAGGAAATAGTGAAAAATCTTACAGGTATCAATAAAGTAAAAAAAAAGGATCAATGAAACTAAAAGCTTTTATTTGAAGAGTTCAATAAAATTTATAAATTTCTAGCCAGATAAGAAAAAAATTACCAGTACCATAAATGAATGAAGAGAAATTTTTATCGATCCTACAAAATTTAAAAGAATAAGGGAATATTACAAATTAATATTGGAGAAGGAAATGCCAACCCACTCCAGTACTCTTGCCTGGAGAATCCCATGGACAGAGGAGCCTGGGGGGCTACAGTCCAACGGGGTCACAAAGAGCTGGACACGACTGAGCGACTTTACACACACACACACACACACNAAGCTCTGGTTTTTCCAGTGGTCATGTATGGATGTGAGAGTTGGACTGTGAAGAAAGCTGAGCGCCAAAGAATTGATGCTTTTGAACTGTGGTGTCGGAGAAGACTCTTGAGAGTCCCTTGGACTGCAAGGAGATCCAACCAGTCCATCCTAAAGGAAATCAGTCCTGGGTGTTCATTGGAAGGACTGAGGCTGAAGCTGAAGCTCCAATACTTTGGCCACCTGATGTGAAGAACTGACTCATTGAAGACCCTGATGCTGGAAAGCTTGAGGGCGGGAGGAGAAGGAAATGACAGAGCATGAGATGGCTGGATGGCATCACTGACTCTGTGGACATAAGTTTGGGTAAACTCCAGGAGTTGGTGATGGACAGGGAGGCTTGGCATGCTGCGGTCCATGGGGTCACAGAGTCGGACACAACTGAGTGACTGAACTGAACATGAGAACTTTCCTCAGCCCTCCACTCTTTCTAATTCTTTGCAATCCTTCTTCCATATAGCTGCCAGGCTAATCTTTTCTAAGAAGGAGTCTGCTTGTGTCATTCTCCTGATTAGGATGAATTCCAAAGGCCTTGGAGTGACATGCAAGGTCTTTTATGGTCTTGCCACATCTCATTTCCCATCACGTTGCCCCTCAGACCCTAGGATCCAACAATGCCGTCGCCCCTGGTGGCTCAGACAGTAAAGAGTCTGCCTGCAATGAGGGAGACACGAGTTCAATTCCTGGGTCAGGAAGATCCCCTGGAGAAAAAAAATGGCAACCCACTCCAGTATTCTTGCCTGGAAAATCCCACGGGGAGAGAAGCTTGCCAGGCTATAGTCCATGGGGTCACATAGAGTAGAACACTACTGAACAACTTCACTTTCACGTTCAACACATAAAAACATTGTTGCTCTATTTCCTGTTTGTATTTCTTGGTTTTATGATCCTCTAATAGTCTAGGAGGGTTCTGGTCTCTCTCCCCGCTGTGCTGCTACCTAGAATACCCCTGCCCATTGCTTCCTGACCAACCTGCTTTCCCTCACTCAGCTCAATCATCACCCTCCCTATAGAGCCCTTCCAGACCTGGAGGCCATCCTGCCCCCACAATGGAGAGGGAGGGAGTCTTGGGACCACTTCTGTTTATGGACTTTAAGGTATATTCCAAAAGATGAAAAAGTGTCCAGAGAAAGTTCCAAGAAAAGCTTCCATTCTATCTCTGTAAATGTATATTCATTTGATGACAACTCAAGCATCCTATATAAGCATCCTAAAGCCTTCAAAAATGTAAGACTTGCCCAAATGAACTTCCTGCTCCCTACCCCAATCCATCTCCAACACCGTGCTTTGAGCTAGCATAATCTTCAAATTCAAGGAGCCATATATATATATATATATATACACGTGTGTGTGTGTGTGTGTGTGTGTGTGTGTGGGTGCGCGTGTTAAGTTGCTTCTCTTGTGTCCAACTCTGTGAGACTATGGACGGTAGCTCCAGGCTCCTCTGACCATGGCATTCTCCAGGCAATAATTTTATCATATATATGTAATAAAAACAAATTCCCCCAAAATTCCAAAAATTTAACATATATATGTGGTTTTGATCAATTGCATAGTGGTAATAAAAGTAAATAAATGTGGCAATAAAAGTAAATCACACCTAAAGAAATGTTTTAAATGAGGGGCCTTATTTTCACAGAAAATAAAAATAATCTCAGCCTATAGATACGGTTTTACAGCTGAAAAATATGGAGGAGCAATACAAGACTTATAAACCCCCAAATATATACATGAGAAGCAAATTCAGTAAGGAACAATACCATTGAAATAATGATTTCAAGGGAAAAAGAAGTGACGTACAAATTCCAGCTGCATTTTTCAAGTGGATGTTGGCAGGCATCCAGTCACTTGGGGTTTTGTACCTCATTGGCTACTTTAGGAAGAGGTACGCTGGGCTTCACTAAAATGCTGATGTTTAGAGCAGCCATTGCTCTATTTGCAACTATTAACACTTGTGATGGGGCTTCCCAGGTGGCCCTAGTGGTAAAGAACCTGCCTGCCAATGCAGGAGACTGAAGAGATGCAGGTTCGATCCCTGGTCAGGAAGATCCACTGAAGGAGGGCATGGCATCCCACTCCGGTATTCTTGCCTGGGAAATCCCATGGACGGAGGAGCCTGGTGGGCTACAGTCCATAGGGTTGCATAGAGTTGGACACGACTGAAGCGACTTAGCACAGCATGGTACCAGATACTTGTGATGAGAAACTTTAGATGTTAGCTTTATAATGTGCAATGTGGGTTCATGGTTTACAAAGAATTTTAGGGAGTATGTGAGTCAAAAACTGGGAAGATCAGTGCTCTGAGAAAAGTTAGGCCTCATTTCTAAGGAAGTATCTGAATGTCTGGGGTGGGGGAGGGAGGCAGGGCCAAGGAGCCAGGGAAAGAGTCTGGGCTGGGGGTGCGGATGAGGCTGGAAGAGGTGACCTGGAGGTAGAGGCTGCTTCTCCTGAGGGAGGCTGGGCAGCTGTGGATACTGTTCAATCCAGGAAAAGCTGAGGCCACAGGAAAGCAGTGATATTCTGAAGGTCCAGCCCAACAGGTTGGGCCAAAACAGGGTGAGAGGTCTGTCCAGGAGGCAGGTAGACCACAAGGTCCTGGATGTGAGAGGTGACAGGCTGGGTTCCAAGGAGTCAGCCCCACTCCCCAGCCGGGGAAGGAGACTGGCAAAGATGCAAAGACCTCAAGTAAGGACATCAAACTACGGAAGGAGGTTCTCAAGTCAGGGAAGACTGACCCCTGTACCAACCAACCCCAGGATCTCAAAGGTTTAGTCCAGAACAGGGTTTTTGTCCCTCATGTGACAGTCCAGTGATTCAGAGACCTTAGTCCCTTCCTCCTGGAGTCTGCATCTTCTCGAGGCATCTGCTGGAGCCAGAAGAAGAGAAAGAAGGAGGTATTTGTAGGCCAGTTGTGAAGCGATGCCTGGCTCACTCCTGCCCATATGCCATGGGCCACAATCCAGTTGTCTGGACACATGAAGTGCAAGAGGGGCTGGAAAAGGTGGTCTTGGTGAATGTCTAGAAAAGCAATGGGGTTTGGGGGCCTCACTGAGTCCTATTGTGACATGCAGGGCCCACGGGACCCACGTGGTGTGCAGACTTCTCTCTAGCCGTGGCTCTGGCTCCAGGGCACGTGGACTGAGTTGTGACGCGTGGGCTTAGCTGCTCTGTGGCGTGGGGCATCTTAGTTCCCCAGCCAGGGGTTGAACCCACGTTCCCAGGATTGCAAGTCAGATTCTTAACCACTGGATAGCCAGAGATATCCTGAGAAAGCAATGGGTTTAGTAAGCTGCTGACATATTTCTTACTCTCGTCATAGACCATGGGGGCCCAGCCTACCTCTCCACGTGATTAGCAGGAGCTAACAAGGATTGATAGAGGTATACAGATGGATATATGAATGTAGATGTACAGTGTGGAGACTGGGGCAGGCCTGAAGGCAGAAGCAAATGAAAGACCCTTGAGAACCACTCATGACTTCTCGTCTCTGTGAGGGTCACACTTCTCGTCACACTGCAAGGGTCATCCTTTCAGCACCACTTAGTACATTCGTTAAAGCAAAGATCTTCAGGTTCTCAACAATGTCAGAGGCAACAGAGTTAACTTAAAATTGGTGATGCCTCATGGATTTTATAAGATCAATCTCAGAAACACAGCTAGGTCCATAAAGTGATCAAAGCTCTCCCATTTACTTATCCAAAAGAGGGATGTCACCTAAACATAGTCAAGGATTTACAAAATAAAAATGCGCCCACTAAAATACACAGCGTAGAGTCTGACTCCATTGTAGCACATTGCTAGTGAAATCAAACCAAGCAATACTTATTAATAATTGCTATTATTACCATAAAAAGCAAACATTTGTTGAATTCCTATTATACTTTGGACTTTGATCCAAGTGTTTGAAATGCATGTCCTCACTTACTCCTACAACCCTATGGAAGAGTAGTAGTATGTCCGTTTTGCAAATAAAACTCAGGGTGCTCTGGTGAATTTTCTATGGTCACACAGTAAATAACAGAGGGGGGATTTAAGTCCAGGTTTGCCTGCCCTGGGCTCACCTTCCTAATCACAGCAATTGCCTTTTGCCTTAGCTGAGTCCCTCATTTAAGTCACGAAGAGCAGCAGAGAACACAAACTCTGGAATCAGACATCTGTCTGGGTTTACATTCTGCTTCCTTCATTTCCATGAACCTGTTTCTTTACCTGTAAAACGGGAAAAATACTGGTAGTAATTTCATAGCATAAAAATTAAGTGAGATGTGGCAGGTACAAGGCTTAGGACTCAGTAACTTTTGGCTTTTACTATTGTGACAGGCTTTGCACATGAAAAGTCAGAGAGGGGCCTTTGTGCTCAAGTCTTCACTGACTCGAAGCCCAGAGGAGCAGAAGACGCTCATCACTTTCCTCACTTGGGACCTTCTGCTTCAGTAGTTCCCTTACCTCTACTACCAATGAGCCATCTCCCAATCACAAAGGCAAGATTTCCATAATTTCCACCCAGATCCCGGCTAAAGACGCACAAAGAGACTTCTGAGCCAGTGATTTTCAAAGAAGGAATGGAATTCCTGTGCTTTGAAGAGAAAGGGCTTGGGGGCTGATGGTGTGTTAATGTTTAAATGTGAGTGGAAAAGCCACCCCCAAGGCAGCATGTGACTGGCCTGGGGACTGAGTGACTGAGTTACGGGGGCATCTGCAGCGGGGCTTCTCATGAGTTCCTGACATCTGAGACTCAAAACCCTCTCTAGGCATGGAGAAGCAGTCATTCCATCTAAGATCTGAAAATGTGAAAACACAGAATCACCTACTCAAAGAGAATCTGAAGGTCATTGTGCCTATTCCTCTGAGGAAGGAGAAACCGATTTGATGGTGAAATAGAGCTAACCCTGAATTGCGACTTCTTAAACTGGAAGGGACCACCTGATGGGACCACCCCAAGTTTGGCCAAAGCTCGGATCTACTAGGGGCGTTGGAACACAAACCACACCCATGCTGGGGCATCACCATTTCCCTCGCCACCAGCCACCTGCCCCTTCTTCTGCACAGAATTGTTTTCTGCCTTCTTTGGAGGAACAAATGGTCTGAAATACTGAACTGGAAAAAGTGCTCCAGGCACACATTCGACTCCCCGGGTCCCCATGGCAGTTATTTATTGAGGGCTGATGATGAGCCAAACTATGCATTTGTTATGTCATTAGTTCTCCCCATGACCCCCAGGGATGGAGAGTGGAACTTCATCTCACAGAGGAGGAGATTAAAAATGCTCCATGGCTGTTCAAGGTCACACACCTGCTAAGTGACAGATCTGAATCACTGGGCTCCTCACTGGAGCCCTTTCTCTTCTGCCAGAGATGCTGAGCTCCTTGGCTGAGGCTGTGGCCCACACAGCAGCAGTGTTCTGAGCTTCCCAGGTGACTCTAATGGATTGCCTGGGCTGGGAACCACCACCCTACATCACCTCTCCTGTAAATCAGGGATTTTTATTCCATCTTGCATCACAGATTCCTGTGTGGTGTGCGAAGGCATGGATCCCCTCTACAGAAAACTGTTTATGTACAAAAAGTTGCATGCAATTCCAGGTAATTACAAAAGTTTTGAAGCTTCTACATGGATTCCCCCAAGGTCATGGACTCAGATGAAGGTCAAGTCTGTAAATCCTTGGGCTCCCAGGGATGGAGAGTGGAACTTGGCCACACATGCAAGTTAGCTGGGAGTCTTTAGGCAGTTTAGATTTCCAGGCTCTATCCCAGATGTACTGATTCAGAATTACTGAGTCTGTAGTCTAGTAATATGTTTCCAGATGATTCTCATATATATGACCAAAAACCAGCCTTTGGATTGGTTTTAGGGAAACACCACTCTAAATGATGCCTATCCAATGAACCAGAACTCATTTTTGTCATTTCTATCAACTACATAACCTCTCTAAGCTTCTATCTCATAAGCTTCTATCTTCTTTATCATAAACGGAGATAACAATTGGCCCTGTCTCTTATACACATCTAGATGTGTATAAGAGACAGGTACCAACCAACCCCAGGATCTCAAAGGTTTAGTCCAGAACAGGGTTTTTGTCCCTCATGTGACAGTCCAGTGATTCAGAGACCTTAGTCCCTTCCTCCTGGAGTCTGCATCTTCTCGAGGCATCTGCTGGAGCCAGAAGAAGAGAAAGAAGGAGGTATTTGTAGGCCAGTTGTGAAGCGATGCCTGGCTCACTCCTGCCCATATGCCATGGGCCACAATCCAGTTGTCTGGACACATGAAGTGCAAGAGGGGCTGGAAAAGGTGGTCTTGGTGAATGTCTAGAAAAGCAATGGGGTTTGGGGGCCTCACTGAGTCCTATTGTGACATGCAGGGCCCACGGGACCCACGTGGTGTGCAGACTTCTCTCTAGCCGTGGCTCTGGCTCCAGGGCACGTGGACTGAGTTGTGACGCGTGGGCTTAGCTGCTCTGTGGCGTGGGGCATCTTAGTTCCCCAGCCAGGGGTTGAACCCACGTTCCCAGGATTGCAAGTCAGATTCTTAACCACTGGATAGCCAGAGATATCCTGAGAAAGCAATGGGTTTAGTAAGCTGCTGACATATTTCTTACTCTCGTCATAGACCATGGGGGCCCAGCCTACCTCTCCACGTGATTAGCAGGAGCTAACAAGGATTGATAGAGGTATACAGATGGATATATGAATGTAGATGTACAGTGTGGAGACTGGGGCAGGCCTGAAGGCAGAAGCAAATGAAAGACCCTTGAGAACCACTCATGACTTCTCGTCTCTGTGAGGGTCACACTTCTCGTCACACTGCAAGGGTCATCCTTTCAGCACCACTTAGTACATTCGTTAAAGCAAAGATCTTCAGGTTCTCAACAATGTCAGAGGCAACAGAGTTAACTTAAAATTGGTGATGCCTCATGGATTTTATAAGATCAATCTCAGAAACACAGCTAGGTCCATAAAGTGATCAAAGCTCTCCCATTTACTTATCCAAAAGAGGGATGTCACCTAAACATAGTCAAGGATTTACAAAATAAAAATGCGCCCACTAAAATACACAGCGTAGAGTCTGACTCCATTGTAGCACATTGCTAGTGAAATCAAACCAAGCAATACTTATTAATAATTGCTATTATTACCATAAAAAGCAAACATTTGTTGAATTCCTATTATACTTTGGACTTTGATCCAAGTGTTTGAAATGCATGTCCTCACTTACTCCTACAACCCTATGGAAGAGTAGTAGTATGTCCGTTTTGCAAATAAAACTCAGGGTGCTCTGGTGAATTTTCTATGGTCACACAGTAAATAACAGAGGGGGGATTTAAGTCCAGGTTTGCCTGCCCTGGGCTCACCTTCCTAATCACAGCAATTGCCTTTTGCCTTAGCTGAGTCCCTCATTTAAGTCACGAAGAGCAGCAGAGAACACAAACTCTGGAATCAGACATCTGTCTGGGTTTACATTCTGCTTCCTTCATTTCCATGAACCTGTTTCTTTACCTGTAAAACGGGAAAAATACTGGTAGTAATTTCATAGCATAAAAATTAAGTGAGATGTGGCAGGTACAAGGCTTAGGACTCAGTAACTTTTGGCTTTTACTATTGTGACAGGCTTTGCACATGAAAAGTCAGAGAGGGGCCTTTGTGCTCAAGTCTTCACTGACTCGAAGCCCAGAGGAGCAGAAGACGCTCATCACTTTCCTCACTTGGGACCTTCTGCTTCAGTAGTTCCCTTACCTTTACTACCAATGAGCCATCTCNTGACTCATTGGAAAAGACCCTGATGCTGGGCAAGATTGAAGGCGGGAGAAGGGGATGACAGAGGATGAGAGGGTTGTATGGCATCACTGACTCAATGGAAGTGTTTGAGCAAACTTCAGGTGTTGGTCATGGGCAGGGAGGCATGGCATGCTGCAGTCCATGTAGTCTCAAAGAGTTAGACATGACTGAGCACCTCCTAAACTGTACTGAATTAAAGGCTCCAAAGAAAGTATGAAGCCCTGGGAGCCACAAGTATAGGGAGATTAACACTTTCAGACTTATTTTCCATAAATCCATGGAGCACTCAAAAGGAAAATATGGGCAACTGTGGAAAAGCTTTCCTGCTGGTGTTGGCTTAGGAAGGAAAATAGCAGCCAGCCTGATGAATCCTTTCCCAGAACAATGTCTCTCTTATCCCTTATGGAACAAAAGCCTTAATTTACTGGGGTAAGAGCAACAGTACTCGTGGTATTAGGGCAATGGTGGAAGCCCAGTGAAGCTGGAAAAAGAGAATAAAAGAGAAAGAGCTCAAGCATTGTGGAAGGGATAGAAATACATGACAAACCTGGGTATAGGTCTGAAGGGGAGTCAGGAACATGTGTGAATGCAAAACTCCTGAAACACAAGGCAACGATAATTTCAGGAGCCATAGACATAACTGGAACATCAGAAAATCCTCCTCTGTGCAAACATCAACCAGCAAGCTAATAAAGATTAATTAATAGTAACAGTGGAAGGCAGGTGGGAGAATAACAAGAGGCAGGTTCTCTCGAGGGCACAGCCCAAAGGAAGACACTAAGAATAAGCATATACTGAGAAAATAATCTCTTACAAAGCAGCCCACAATCTGAACAAAAGTATCACTGGAAA
This sequence comes from Neotragus pygmaeus, assembly GCA_006410875.1. Classification (NCBI taxonomy): domain Eukaryota; kingdom Metazoa; phylum Chordata; class Mammalia; order Artiodactyla; family Bovidae; genus Neotragus; species Neotragus pygmaeus. The sequence goes on along the minus strand of SJYV01037452.1, from coordinate 43,384 downwards.
ATTTTGAAAAAAAAAAATCTGTGGTAACCATAGCAACCAAAAGACCTCAAACCTGTCAGGATTAACAGAAACCTCCACACTAAGGTCCAGCAGAAAGTAAGGTACACTTATCCTCAGGCATAAAAAAAAAAATATTTATCTCAGATATTTACCTCATTATCTTGTTCCCTATACAAGATGCGCAGCTTTCAACAACAAAAAAACATGACATATGGAAAGGCAAGAAAAACACCATAAGAGAAAGTAAACATCAGCAGAGGCCTCTGATATGATGCAGATGTTGTTAGTATCAAACAAGGGATGTAAAATAACTAATGTCTTGAAAAGATCTAGTTGAAAAGAAAGACAGCATGTAATATCATGTGGGTAGTTTCAGCAGTCATGGAAACTGTAAGACAGAATCAAATGGAATTATTAGAAATGTAAAAGAAACTGATAGAAATAATGAAGGCCTTTGAAGGCTCATAAGTAGAATGAATATAGTCAAGAAAGGATCAGTGAACCAGAAGATAGGTCAATAGAAATTACTCAAAGTGAAAGAAAGAGAGGGAAAGACAAAAGCGTTAAAAAAAAAAATGAGTAGAACACTCAAGAGCTATAGAACAATATCAAAAGTTCTAACATAAATGCGATTGAAATCCCACAAAGAGTAGAGATACAAAAAGTTGGGAGAAGTACCTAAGGAAATAACAGCTAAGCCTCTCCCCAAATTAGTGATATATATCAAACTAAAGATTCAAGATGCTCAGCTAATACCAAAAACAAAGAAATATTCAAACTTCTGAAAACCAAAGACAAAGAGGAAAACTTGAAGGCAACCATAAAACAAAGACATATTTCCTACAGGAGAATAAGAAGGAAGATTACAGTGGATTTATTGTCAAATAGCATGCAGTCAAAAAGACAAAGAAGTGAAGATCTCCTTCAAGTGCTTTTAAGGGAAAAAGAAAATCTGTTAACTCAGAATTCTAGACCAGCAGAAATTTTATACATACATACGTACAAGTTTTTAAATGAGAAAAACTTACTCAGCAAACAAAGACTAAGGAAATCTGTTGATAACAGACCTACTCCACAAGAAATTTTAAAATACTTTCTACAGAAAAAAAACTTGGATCTGTCAAAAATATGAAACTTCACAAATAAATAATAGCATGTTGAAAATAGAATAAAATATCATTTTAAATGTATAATTGCTCTAAAAATAAACTGTCTAAAATAAAAGAGTAGTAGGAAGAATTGATGCTTTTGAACTGTGGTGTTGGAGAAGACTCTTGAGAGTCCCTTGGGCTGCAAGGAGATCCAACCAGTCCATTCTGAAGGAGATCAGTCCTGGGTGTTCTTTGGAAGGAATGATGCTAAAGCTGCAACTCCAGTACTTTGGCCACCTCATGCAAAGAGTTGACTCATTGGAAAAGACTCTGATGCTGGGAGGGGTTGGGGGCAGGAGGACAAGGGGACAACAGAGGATGAGATGGCTGGATGGCATCACGGACTCAATGGACGTGAATTTGAGTGAACTCCGGAAGATGGTGATGGACAGGGAGGCCTGGCGTGCTGCAATTCATGGGGTCACAAAGAGTCGGACACAATTGAGTGACTGAACTGAACTGAATGTATGATTATAAGCTATGTGAAAGTAGTATGTATGTGACAAGAGAATAAAGGATTGGGGGGAGGAAATGGGAATATACTATTTAAAGGTAGAGTCAGATTAATTAAAACTGTATTTATAAACACTACTAAATTAATTCCAAAAAGAGGAAAAATCTTAAGTTCATAAAGGAAATAAAATTGAATCATAAACAATGTTCAGTAGCCCCAAAACAGAAAAAGAATAGCTGGATTTGCCACACATCAACATGAATCCACCACAGGTATACACGTGTTCCCCATAATTAACTTCCAATTAAAATAAATAAGTTTATATAAAAATAACAGAAAAAAAAGAATAGCTGGAACAGAGAGAAACACCAAAACAGCTGGCAATGTGGTATGTTCTATCCCAAACATATCATGATTACATTAAATGTGAATGGTCTAAACTCTAAACACACCAATTTTAAGAAAAATGTTGTTAGGTTGGATTTAAAAAGCAAGACCCAAACATATGCTCTTTAAAAGAAACTCACAAAGGCATGCATAGGTTAAAAGTCAAAGGATAAAGTAGGAAATGCCATGCACATACTACCACAAAGAAAACATATGAAAGATCTGTTAGTATCAGATAAAGGAGTCCTCAGATGTTAGATATCAGTTGAGGCAGGGGGAGGATAGTCATCCCAATGTAACTATTATAGTCATGCCAATGTAACTTCCACTCCGGTGGTTGTCAGGATTGACTCAGCTGGATTGATTAGCTACTGGGTGCTCTTACTACTGTTTGGCAAGGGGAAACACCTTTCTGGTTAGAGGTAGAGCTTTTTTACCTTTAATCTTGCTTTTCCAATAAATCTGATAAAAGAGGATTGTGCAAGAACCATCCTCTGAGAGATCCTGGCTGCCCTGACAAAGAGCTAACAGGATCTGCATTGTCCTTGCTTTCAATTTGAGCGGATTCACCAAACTCTGTTCTCTACAGGGTTGGAAGCTCCTTTCTTCCAGAATTCCAATTTCCTATGGGCCTCAAGGTTTCTGGGTGTTGTGAGGCTATGGGCTCTTCCGGTAAAACTCAGTATTCCAAATACAGCCTTCTTACATCTAGCAGTCCATCCTCTCTCAAAGAAAGTTGCTATTGTGCTTGCACACAGTGATTGGGCATTGAGGGAAAAGAAAGGTCTCAACCCAAGGAACAGATTCACAGGTAAGGATCCAGAGCCCTAGTTTCAACATACCTCACTATGAGATGAGGAAAAGGTGTATTGTTTTCTCCTGGTCACCCTTGATTTGTATGAATTTGTGTTTTACCAATAAAGCCTATCCTTAACCCATACCCAGTTATTCTGTGCAATATTATCTGAGTCAGGGTGCACAGTAGATGGACTCACCTGGCATGAAAACGTTGGATTAAATTCTCCTAAATCAGTCACTATTGCCTACAATGAAGTCAACTAAATGGACTTTAGGAGATAGTATATAACAAGCTCCATGTGTCTTAAAAGTATCATATAAAACACATCAGAAGTCATTGGATGCATTAACTAGTTTAATGTGGAACTTCCCTGAGTTTATGGTGGGATTGGGAGTTTCTGGCAATTAAATTACATGACAATCAGGTAAAAAGAAAGAGCCCTCCAGAGATGTGAAGGGCAATGAAATTCAATCTCATTTATATATCAAAGAGATCAGGTTCAAAGTTGTCCCTGATTAAAAATAACTTCTTATGACCAAATAAGAAATTTGTTCTTTATATTCCCTTTTTACTTAAAGACCAGAAATAGTAGATATAAATGTAGAAAGAAGGCTTCGAAATCCCAGATTTGTATTGGGTATTATAACCTTTGAACCTGAGAGTTCATATCACCCCTAGAGAATGTTGTGTGAACATTCACTTTCACTTTGAATCTATTTCCATAAATCCTAATAAAGCATAGATGTCTTAATAAGGCCAAAGTTCATCATAAGAATCACTTACTATAAAAGGTCAGATTCAAAGACCACAACTCCACTCTTATTTCCACTTTTTAAAAAAACTATGATGATTTTAGTTTGAAAAGTCCCTAACCAAAATCAGCTCCACGTCTCCAATTATGTAAAAAAAGAATGAGTCTGTGGAGAGACAAGAAGAGAAACAGAAGTTGAGTAAGGCCCTGAAGCTATGAAAGTCTCTGAACCTTAAATACATTAAATAAATCATTTTATAGTTTTATTATTTTCATACAGTAGGCAAACACAAAAATTCCAAGTTGAGACCTGAGTTTTATTTCCTCCTGAAAGTAGAGCCTGAGACTAGAACTTGGGTGGCAGTAAGTTTTGGAGGAAATTGATCTCAGGAAAGAAAAGTGAGGATGTCAGGAAAATAGACTTGGGAGAGGAGAAGAGGACTCCCCTGGCTTCAAGTAGGCTGTGTGGCAGCAAGTATGAAAATGCACCAAGCTCTCAGGATGGGAGCCTGTCAGCATGAATCACTGACACTGAAACTAGCTAGCACTGGGGCTGAAGTTAGAGGTGGGTTGAGAGGCTGTAACTTGGGCACCAGAGGCATCTGCTATAGAGCTTTATGGATATGCTTTAATGGATGATAAGACCATGCATCCTGAATACCTATGAATGAATATTTCACTTGCTAGAAAGGCTTTTCATAAGGCAGTTGACTATGTTAATCACCCTTTCAGCTGCATGTTTCAAATCGATTGTGCGAAGATGCAATCATCACCCACTTCAAACTATAAAAGTTTGAATTAAAATGTTTTGTTACTTCTGAATCCAACAGGTTTAATATATTTCATAGATCATCTTGGGCTTCCCANTACATGACAATCAGGTAAAAAGAAAGAGCCCTCCAGAGATGTGAAGGGCAATGAAATTCAATCTCATTTATATATCAAAGAGATCAGGTTCAAAGTTGTCCCTGATTAAAAATAACTTCTTATGACCAAATAAGAAATTTGTTCTTTATATTCCCTTTTTACTTAAAGACCAGAAATAGTAGATATAAATGTAGAAAGAAGGCTTCGAAATCCCAGATTTGTATTGGGTATTATAACCTTTGAACCTGAGAGTTCATATCACCCCTAGAGAATGTTGTGTGAACATTCACTTTCACTTTGAATCTATTTCCATAAATCCTAATAAAGCATAGATGTCTTAATAAGGCCAAAGTTCATCATAAGAATCACTTACTATAAAAGGTCAGATTCAAAGACCACAACTCCACTCTTATTTCCACTTTTTAAAAAAACTATGATGATTTTAGTTTGAAAAGGCCCTAACCAAAATCAGCTCCACGTCTCCAATTATGTAAAAAAAGAATGAGTCTGTGGAGAGACAAGAAGAGAAACAGAAGTTGAGTAAGGCCCTGAAGCTATGAAAGTCTCTGAACCTTAAATACATTAACTAAATCATTTTATAGTTTTATTATTTTCATACAGTAGGCAAACACAAAAATTCCAAGTTGAGACCTGAGTTTTATTTCCTCCTGAAAGTAGAGCCTGAGACTAGAACTTGGGTGGCAGTAAGTTTTGGAGGAAATTGATCTCAGGAAAGAAAAGTGAGGATGCCAGGAAAATAGACTTGGGAGAGGAGAAGAGGACTGCCCTGGCTTCAAGTAGGCTGTGTGGCAGCAAGTATGAAAATGCACCAAGCTCTCAGGATGGGAGCCTGTCAGCATGAATCACTGACACTGAAACTAGCTAGCACTGGGGCTGAAGTTAGAGGTGGGTTGAGAGGCTGTAACTTGGGCACCAGAGGCATCTGCTATAGAGCTTTATGGATATGCTTTAATGGATGATAAGACCATGCATCCTGAATACCTATGAATGAATATTTCACTTGCTAGAAAGGCTTTTCATAAGGCAGTTGACTATGTTAATCACCCTTTCAGCTGCATGTTTCAAATCGATTGTGCGAAGATGCAATCATCACCCACTTCAAACTATAAAAGTTTGAATTAAAATGTTTTGTTACTTCTGAATCCAACAGGTTTAATATATTTCATAGATCATCTTGGGCTTCCCAGATAGCTCAGTTGGTAAAGAATCCACCTGCAATGCAGAAGACCCCGGTTCGATTCCTGGGTTGGGAAGATCCCCTGGAGAAGGGAAAGGCTACCCACTCCAATGTTCTGGCCTAGAGAATTCCATGGACAGTCAATGAGGTCGCAAAGAGTCAGACATGACTGAGCCACTTACACTTTCAAGGCAGGTTCTTTGTTAGGCGGCTGTCTGTAATTGAAACACTAAATCTCTGGGCTTTTTTTTTTTTTTTTTTTTTAAGGAATTTGTTTCATGAAAAACTGAGGGGGGATCTTTCAGGCAATAGGAATGAAAGAAAAAGAAAACCCCCAAATGCATTCTGTTTGCCAGTGGTATAATCAGCATGGAGAAAAGAGAGGGCAGGACCTACAGGTTCAGATCCAGTTACTACTCCCAACTTCAATCACACTAGCGAATAAACAAGACAACGGGATTCCTATATGCTGGTGTTCACTTTTTATTCATGGACAACACAAAGCATGCCATAAAACATTCAACACATATTTGTCTAAGAACTATAGCAATTACAGAAAGTATACTGAACAGAAATAGTCTTTCTGGTTCTCATAAGTCATGTAGGGATATTCAGAGCCCAGAGGTAAAACAGGATAGAGTGTTACAATAGGTCTTGCTCTTACTCAGAAGAGGCGATCCAATCAGCCAAGTGTATAGTAAACAAAGCATTTTCCCCAAGAATTCAGAAATTTTACTTCAGAAAAAGCTCAGAGAGAAAGTAATAATTATGAAAACTGGGGAAAAGCAGAACGATCAATTTCTTACAAGTAGGTGCCAAAAAATAGCACATAATCATATTAGGCCATATATTTGTATAAAAAAATACTGGGCCAAAATATTAAATCTCATTAAAGAGATATTGGTATTGTGGCTTGTGGATGTTTTATTTCTAGAGCTGTTGCAAAATTTGAACAATAAGTAATATATTTAAAGTGGAAATAGCCTTACCCAGGGTACCAAAGGTATACACACTTATTGGAATTTGACAGTCTGTTACAAATACAGACAGCAACTTAACAGGCATTGAAAATTTAGCGTGAATATTTTCTCTTTCAGGAGCTTAAAGTAAACTCAAAGAATACACAAATAGAATAAAAATGAAAGAGTCTCTCATTTTCTTGGTGCCACTCTAAGCCCATTTCACCTTAACAGTCTGAAATTCCAGCAGCAGATGGTCCAGTGATGCCAACAGCAATCATTTTATCCTAAACATATGGAAAGGGGGCTCTCACAGTGTACAGCCACAGTATTGTCATTTCTGAGCCAGGCATGGGATTAAAACAAATTCCAACTTTTAAAATTGACTGTGTCAAGACCCTGTTTCTTAGAATAATTTACTTGATGCTATTTTTCTTTCTTGACAAGAGATTTAAGTAAAGGCTTACCCTCTATTCTAATTGCTGGGAATTAATCAGGAGTGATTGAAGCCATGTGCTACCATGGTAACCTAGGTCTTACAGAGTAGCTCTTCTTCCTTTCAAAGAATTAAATTACTCTGTTAATAAATTAGTCCAGAAGTCATCATTGTCCCACCCCATACCACCCCTGATCCCTCTGACCCACCCAGCCCAGCCTCCACTCTAAATTGCATGAGATTAAAATAACTCACAAGCTATCCCTCTGGTATTGGAAAATAGGCAGGAAAGAGGTGATTGAGAAATTTGCTTCCAGAATCTCAGCACCTTTTTGAAATAAAGCAAAGCTTTTTAACCTTAGTACTACTGACATTTTGGGCTGGATAATTCCTGTTGGGGAGAGAGAGAGTCCTTCACATTTCAGAATCCCTGGCCTTTACCTTTCAGATGTTACTAGCCACCCTTCCTTCCCTACCTCTAAATTGTGGTAACCAAAAACATCTCTAGAAAATACAAAATGTCCCCTGAGAAGCAAAAAGACCTCTGGATGTGAACGACTGAAAAAAAGCAAAGTCCATGGCATGAGACACCTTATTTAAAAAACAAAAAAGATACATCTGAGCATGGACACATTATGGTCATACTAAGATAGCTTAGTATTATTTTTTAATGAATTACATGTTCATTTAAACCAAATGTATGCCTTGTTTTCTGACCATCAAGACTGCCTACTTCTTTAGCCCAAGTCTAAATATTTGATCAACATCTGAATTCATCTGTCCATACTGCATTTCCTTGAACTAAAAATCTTTAGAATGCATCTGTTAGATGTTAGGTCCTGGAAAACAGAGATGGTACCTTTTTCATTTTATATTTGCTCACTTGCACTTATATTGTGCTCACCATGGTGCTTCACTGTAACACCTGGCAGAACATTTTGAAAGGACTGTGGAACAAAAACAAGACAGCACCCAAAATAACCTTATGGTCCCTCAGATGAGTTAGGTGGTCTATTTCCCAACCAACCACCTATCAACAAGGATGCTTATAGATACTGCAAACAGAGGCACACTAAAAAAGAGATTGTTCCATCTGACAAAAGAAAAAAACAAAAAAAAAGCAAAATCTCTCCATGTCTATCAATGAGAATGCTCTATGAAAGGAAAAACACATCCAATTCCTGTCTAACACTTCAAATACTTAGTGTGTTAACTATGAATATGGATGGTCAACCTCATCAATTCCTTGTAGATACAACTGGTACTTTTCATTAAGCTCTAACATCATTGCTCAACCTCTTCCCAGGAGTAAACATAGAAATGGGTGGCAGGTATTTAAAAAAAAAAAACCCCATAGATTTTTCACTATTGCTCAGCCCATAACTCTAACCCTTAGCCCTTGATTGAAAAACATTCCTTCCTACTTTGTGATTCCACACCTGAAAATTTCATATGGATAGACTTATTTTGCAAATACAAGTATAATAGTAAATGCAGACCAAAGGGGCTATTTCTAGAAATTAGATGACTCCTTCATTCATACTCAAGCAGTTCCTGCTCTGGATTTATCTTTGCTTGCACCATTATATTTGATGAATCTTCAAAATAAAGTTCTTGACACTGTACCTCACTCTGTGCTGCCGGGAGCTGTAGCAAAGGTCATGAGGAAGGAGGCTCGGCATGATGCAAAGGTGGGATCAAGCCTCAGGAGACCCCCTGTTCCTGAGCATCTACCCCCTAAACCAGAGTCTGCCTACTTTACTGTTTTATGCTCTCACCTACACCTCTGACTTTATGGGGGGCTGTCCCCCACCACCTCTCTCAGAGAAGGAGTCAACTTGCAGCTCCAGTCAATAAAAATTCCTGGGCATGACAAGAGTGTTTCAACTTACAAACTCCTCTGAAGGTTCTCTAGCCTGTCTGAACAGTTTCATCTGGCCACATGTGATCGTTCACAGCCTCCCAACGATGAGAGGCATGAGATGCTTTAAACTTTCTAAATACAGATTCTTTTGAGAGGTTAGAAAATTTATTAGTATAGTATAGTGGGTTGATTAGGAATTATACTGGTGAAGGGTTTTTCATTTGTCGAGCCAATATTTGCTTATAAATCTCCATATCCCCTGCTGTTATATACATTAATGAATACAACTAGCATATAGGAGAAATAAGTACCAATCTTTAAGATTAATCATGTTAAACCTTAGGCTAAGTAAATTCCTTTCTCAATTGTAACCCACTGCACATTCACCCTATAGGAATTCAACTTATCTGGTACCTGCAAAGGTTGGCGCCTGGTTTAAGAAAAAAATCACCCCTGGAAAAAATGTTTTCTGGTTGACTGACTGTTATCAGAAAGGGCCATAAAATGTCAGCAGACCTCATGGCCAGAAGATGATGTAAAATCCCTAAGACCTTTGTATATATTTATATGAAGCACCTGATTTTGACAAGAGTCAGGTCTGCTGACCCCACGAGACTCTGTATTCTATCTCTATGTGTAACAAAAAGCATATAAGCAAACCTGAAAATAAAGAAAACGGATCAGTTTCTGGAAAGACAGTTTCCCCTGTGTCATTCTTTCTTTCCCTTTCTGGCTGAATTCCCATCTGGAGCATGGAGGCTTGTCATGTCTACTTATTTGCCCTGGCTTCTAAGACCCACGTGAGAGGGAGCCCAAGGCGGGACACCCTCCGCTGTTCATGTGGGTGCTGGTGGCCTATGTAGATGGTGCAAATTCCTTGTCTTGGAGTTTTATTGGTTTTCCATGTAAACCAAGTTATTTAGAAACTTTTTCTCCACTAATTTTCTTACTACACTATTCTTTTCTAATCTCTCTTTATATTTCTAATTAAATAGCTTTTTCCTAGGATGCCGACTCTGTCTCCCCTTCAAATTACCCTGGATCCACCGGGACTGGACCCAGGCACTGTGCTAAAAATTCTACTTAAATAGAAAGCTCATTAGAGAAGAACCCATTAAAGTTCATAGAGATCCATTACTTTGTTGCCCAAACTTCCTCAGTATTCCTTGAAGCCAAAGCAAAAGAAGGGCTCAACTACAGTTGAAAGTTTTATGTCCCAAGGCATTCTCAGGCCCTGGACTAGTTCTTAAATATTACTACTCTGCAAGTAAGGATGAGGACATCTTTTTGAGATCTCAGGGCCATTCATCAACTAAATTATTATTCCTCTATTTCCAGTAGTACCTAACCCAAATAAACATCTGTTGCCAACTATATCTGAAGTTCTCTGTTTCATTATAGTTAATTGATCTTTGTTGTGTGCTCCCAAACCATGACAATCAACATCTATTTTACTTCACCAAGAAAGGACAAAAATGTACATGAACAAACATGCCTCAGGGGTTCACTGAAGTCCCCTCTGATTTTTCCTAGGACCTCAAATTAGATTTAGAAGTTATCCAAACTTCCCTTGTGATTTAGCTCTGATACAATATGCAGATGGATCTCCCATTTTGTTTAGGGGAAAAAATGGCCTGTAACAAGAATTCCATTTACTTTCAGTCATAACAGAAAAAGGACAAAGTTTCAAAAGAGAAGTTACAATTTTGTCAAAACTCAGTCTATTATTTCAGACATAATCCACTAAGGTAGAGATTCACTCTCTCCTAATTAAGATACCCAAACTTTCCTAGACCACTCACAAAACAACGATTGAAGATTTCTAGGTTTAACTAGATTTTGCAGGCTGTGGGGATTACATTTTTCTGAAATTGCAACATCTTTTATTAATTGACTAAATCTTCAGTAATAGTCACTTTCTGTTTTGGAAGCCCAAATGTGAACAGGATTTTGATAGCCTGAAGAAGGCTTTTCAACAACAGTTTACTTCCCTAGATTTCCGGAAATACTAAAAGCACCTTTGTCTACTTATGTATGAGCAAGTTGGACAAGCATTTAGGAGGTTTATAAGAACCATCAAAAATCCACTACTTACTGTCGCCTCATCCTTGACCCAGTTGCAAAGGTTTAACCCCTTAACTTAGAGCAGTAAATTTGCTGTAAAAGTGGTTGATGCTTCTGTTGAGCTTATTCTAGGATCCTTACTTGAACTAACGTTTCTTCTTGCAGCTGTACTCTTACTTCCTAGAGAGATGGCTACTATAAAAGTTGAGACCCATGCAAAAGAAAATAATATGGAACCTAAAAGAAAAGCTCTAGCAGATGATTGTACCCAAAAGACAGCCTTGCCCAAGGTTTTTATCCTAAATAAATTCTCAAAGGGTAAATCCATGGAGAGATTTAAAGAAGTCATTTTAAAAATAACTCCTGACTCGAAAAATGAAAAAAAAATATGGTTGTACCCTTCACTCAGATCATCTCTGGGTCTCCCAAGATGGCCACTTGGTGATAACAGATGATCTCAATGAACATTAGCTAGATTCCTTTGTGAAACTACTCATCATGGTTACTATCTTAAATCAACGCTGCTGAAGGAACTTAAAAAAAGGCAGATAAAGTTATTTGTCAGTTAAGGAAATACCTGTCAACAATATAATCCTGGAAAAACTGCAGTTAGAGCAAGAACTGCAAGGGCCCTTTAAACATCTTCCAATAGATCTTCTAGTAGAAGATGGAAGCCCCTTAAACTAGCTTCCATCTTCCAAAATATGTTTTAGAGTTTTATTTACGTATTTGGTCTATTTCTTGTCCAAGAGCTACCTCCCTTATGGTTACTAAAATTCTAATTGATTCTGCACTTCCAACCTAAGGTATAGTGACTTTTATATTAAGTGACTACGGATCATATCTTATAGGAACCATTGTTTTAAAAAAAAACACACACACACACAAAAAAAAACTCTAATATTTTACCCCTTACTCCCAAAATATACCTCCTTTATCAATTGTGATCTGGAGAGCTTGAAAGAACAAGTGGTAACAGTAAACAAAATTAGGCAACTTTCATAAACCCTTGAGCTCCCTCAGCAAAAACATTTTTATAACCATAATAGCCCTCAGAAACACACAGTTATCTGCTGCCTATGAAGTGATAACTAGAAGGCCTACAAGTTGTCATCATCTCCTAGTAACCTCACTGGCAAAGGAGGGATCCTCTGCCCCAAATAGTATGAGATGACTGAATATATAACACTTGGCACTGAAAAGCAAGATTTGCAGTATATATTAGTTACAAGATTTGCAGTATATTTTAGTTACATATACTCACAGCCTGGAGAAGGACAATATCACATTCTGTGCAGGGCCATACCAGAGCTGACCTGGGAACAGAGGGCAATCAAGTGTGGTGGGAGGCAGGCTTCACTGTGACAAGCATGGTTCCTTTGTTCCTAAGGAGAATGTGATCAGCTTGTTAGAATAATTCCACAGGAAGTCATGTGATTGGCTTGTCTGAATAATTTCACAGGCTATCAGGGAGGTGAAATTCATTAAGTTGAAGACTGGATGGGCTGCAGCTCTTCCAGCTGATAAGAACTAGCTGGGCAGAGAGGCTTTCCCCTACAAGGAGGGACATATCTGGAAAGAGCAGGAAAGCTCATAGCTAGGCCTTTGGGCTCCTATAGTACTCAAAGATATCAAGGACCGCATGAAATTGTAGATATTATAATGAACCATGTGTTTAGGGAATTCTCTGATAGCTTACTCTTGACTGCTCCATACAAACATTCCCCCTCCCAAAAAATAAATAATATTTCAAGGGACTCATTTACTTATCCAGTTCTATCACCAACAGATTAAGGCTGCCCTCCAACATCTTCCTAAACAACCTCTATATGATTTTTAATCACAAGATTTATCTGCTTGAAAAGATCAGAGAAAAACTGCTCTTGAACTTTTTTGGAAGTATTGTTAACAACAATACAGCCATGAAACTCTATAGAGTCTACCCTTGAATTCATGCTAACAACTTAAGAATCAATCCAGAATATCACACATAGGAAGACTAGTCCAACTGAGGATTCAAACTCAGGATTTGAAGAGATCCCCTAGCCTAAACCCCCTAGCCTGAGCTTCAGAAGTAGACAGAAGATGCAGATCTTTGAAATAAGCAGATGATCTCCAATAGTGGGTCAGCTTCCAAAAATCAGACTAAGATTCATGTCTAATTCCTGTTTTATTTTTCATCAGTTTATAATCATTCTTCTCATTTTCTAGATCTTTAGTTGTTGAATATGGCACAATTGCATTTATTTCATGGGCTTCAAAGTAATGCTTAAAATTCTTCAAGCAAAGCTTCAACAGTACATCAACCAAGAACTCTTAGATGTGCAAGCTGGATTTAGAAAAGGCAGAGGAACCAGAAATCAAATTGCCAACTTCCATTGGATCATAGAAAAGGCAAGAGAATACCATAGAAACATCTACTTCTGTTTCATTGACTACACTAAAGCCTTTTTTGACTGTGTGAAGCACAACAAATGGTGGAAAATTTTTAAAGAGATAGGAATACCTGACCACCTTACCTGCCTCCTGCAAAACCTGTATTCAGGTCAAGAAGCAACAGTTAGAACTGGACATGGAGCAATGGACTGGTTCCAAATTGGCAAAGGAGTATGTCAAGGCTGTATATTGTCACCCTGGTTATTTAACATATTCAGAGTACATCATGAAAAATGCCAGGCTGGATGAAACACAAGGTGGAATCAAGATTGCAGAGAGAAATATCAATAACCACAGATATGCAGATAACACCATCCTTATGGCAGAAAGCAAAGAGAAACTAAAGAGCCTCTTGATGAAAGTAAAAGAGGAGAGTGAAAAAGCTGGCTTAAAACAACATTCAAAAAACGCAGATCATGGCAGATCATGGTCTCATCATTTCATGGCAAATAAATGAGAAAACGATGGATACAGTGAGAGACTTTACTCTTTTGGGCTTTAAAATCACTTCAGATGGTGACTGCAAACATGAAATTAAAAGATGCTTGCTTCTTGGAAGAAAATCTATGACCCACCTCAACAGCATATTAAAAAGCAGAGACATTACATTGCCAACAAAGGTCCTTATAGTCAAGGCTATGGTTTTTCCAGTAGTCATGTATGGATGTGACAGTTGGGCCATAAAGAAGGCTAAGGGCTGAAGAATCAATGCCTAAAGGAAATCAAGCCTGAATATTCATTGAAAGGACTGATGCTGAAGCTGAAGCTCCAATAATTTGGCCACCTGATGCAAAGAACTGACTCACTGGAAAAGACCCTGATGCTAGGAAAGAGAGAATGCAGGAGGAGAAGGGGATGACAGAGGACCAGATGGTTGGATGGCATCACTGACTCGATGGACATGATTTTGCACAAGGTCCAGGAGATGAGGAAGGACAGGGAAGCCTGAGTGCTGCAGTCCATGGAGTCACAAAGAATCAGACAAGACTCAGTGATGGAACAACAACAAGTTATTGTCCACCCATATTGACTCGTTTTCTCTATCCTCTTTATTTTAATGGTTATGTCAGATTACATTCATTATAAGGCCTGTATCAGATTATTTCAAACTGTATGTATGTGTGTGCTCAGTCATCTGACTCTTTGATACCCATGAACTGTAGCCACAAGGTTCTTCTGTCCATGGAATTTTCCAAGCAAGAATACTGGAGTGGGTTGCCATTTCCTTCTCAAAAAGTGAAAATCACTCACTCATTTCTGACTCTTTTGGATCCCATGAACTGCCACCCACCAGGCTCCTCTAGCTACTGTTAACTTAGTAACTGCTGGGTATGTCATTTGTCATCATATCCCAATTATAAAAACCTCTGGGTAATTCTAGTCTAATCAAATGAAACCACAGGGAACTAGAGTTGACAGTATATTCACTTGCACCTAGGTGGAAAAATGACCTCTAAAAATTAATCTGTAGTTTTGCTAATGTTCCTCCCTTTCAGAAAAAGAATACATTAATACAATCTATTAAACCATAGGTGATTCTAATTTGACTTCAGCAACCATCATAGAGGACTAAGCCAATTGCTTGCAACCAGGATTCAAATATGTAACTCAGCTAATGTGTTTGGTTCTGAATCAAACAATTACTTTTTACCCTGGTTCTCCATGTAATTATCAAATGCTACTTCCCTTGGACTGCAAGGAGATCCAACCAGTCCATTCTGAAGGAGATCAACCTTGAGATTTCTTTGGAAGGAATAATGCTAAAGCTGAAACTCCAGTACTTTGGCCACTTCATGAGAAGAGTTGACTCATTGGAAAAGATTTTGATGCTAGGAGGGGTTGGGGGCAGGAGGAGAAGGGGACAACAGAGGATGAAATGGCTGGATGGCATCACTGACTCGATGGACGTGAGTCTGAGTGAACTCCGGGAGTTGGTGATGGACAGGGAGGCCTGGCATGCTGTGATTCATGGGGTCACAAAGAGTCAGACACGACTGAGTGACTGAACTGAACTGAACCGAACTTCCTTTATAACCAGGATGTCTGGTTCTGTTTTCCTCAGACTAACATTTATTGCACTATAGGAAGAATATTCTAAGATTTATCTGGATACAGAAACCTTCATTCTATAAATAACCAAGTCTGGAAATTCCAACTCAGAAGTAAACTCCAAAACAGGGCCTTCCTTGATTATTCAGGGACTCAGCCTGGGGGTGTTACTGACTCATTGTTTATTCAACCAATCACAGCAGTATTACCAACAGTTCAGTTCTGTGACTCAGTCATGTCCAACTCTTTATAACCCCATGGACTGCAGCACACCAGGCTTCCCTGTCCACCACCAACTCCCAGAGCTTACTCAAACTCATATCCATTGAGTCAGTGATGCCATCCAACCATCTCATCTTCTGTCGTCCCCTTCTCTTACTATCTTCAATCATTCCCAGAATCAGAGTCTTTCCAAATGAGTCAGTTCTTTGCATCAGGTGGCCAATGTATTGGAGTTTCAGCTTCAGCATCAGTCCTACCAATGAATATACTTTTAGGATTGACTGGATGGATCTCCTTGCAGTCCAAGGGACTCTCAAGAGTCTTCTCCAACACCACAGTTCAAAAGCATCAATTCTTCAGCACTCAGCTTTCTTTATAGTCCAACTCTCACATCCATACATGACTACTGGAAAAACCAAAGCTTTGACTAAATGGACCTTTCTTGGCAAAGTAGTGTCTGCTTTTGAATATGCTGTTGAGGTTGGTCAAGGCTTTTCTTCCAAGGAGCAAGTGTCTTTTAATTTCATGGCTGCAGTCACCATCTGCAGTGATTTTGGAGCCCAAGAAAATAAAGTCTCTCACTATTTCCATTGTTTCTCCATCTATTTGC
>SJYV01037452.1:5102-25859 GCA_006410875.1 Neotragus pygmaeus | reverse complement strand
TGTCTTTTAATTTCATGGCTGCAGTCACCATCTGCAGTGATTTTGGAGCCCAAGAAAATAAAGTCTCTCACTATTTCCATTGTTTCTCCATCTATTTGCTATGAAGTGATGGGACCAGATGCCATTATCTCTTTTTTGTTGGGGGTGGGGGGGAGGCTCCAAATTCACTGTAGATGGTGATGCAGCCATGAAATTAAAAGACACTTACTCCTTGGAAGGAAAGTTATGACCAAACTAGATAGCATACTGAAAAGCAGACATTACTTTGCCAACAAAGTTCCATCTAGTCAAGGCTCTGGTTTTGCCAGTGGTCATGTATGGATGTGAGAGTTGGACTGTGAAGAAAGCTGAGCACAGAAGAATTGATACTCTTGAACTGTGGTGTTGGAGAAGACTCTTGAGAGTCCCTTGTACTGCAAAGAGATCCAACCAGTCCATTCTGAAGGAGATCAGTCCTGGGTGTTCTTTGGAAGGAATGATGCTAACGCTGAAACTCCAATACTTTGGCCACCTCATGAGAAGAGTTGACTCATTGGAAAAGACTCTGATGCTGGGAGGGATTGGGGGCAGGAGGAGAAGGGGATGATAGAGGATAAGATGGCTGGATGGCATCACCGACTTGATGGACATGAGTTTGGGTGAACTCCGGGAGTTAGTGATGGACAGGGAGGCCTGGTGTGCTGCAGTTCATAGGGTCACAAAAAGTCAAACATGACTGAGCTACTGAACTGAGCTGAACTGAATAGAGTAGAACTTAAGAGTTCTTATAATAAGATAATAATTGTTACTATTAAAGGTGACATATGTTTCCTAAATTGTGGTGACTATTTTGTAATATACACAAATATCAAATTAAATGTTGTATGCCTAAAATCGGAGAAGGCAATGGCAACCCACTCCAGTACTCTTGCCTGGAAAATCCCATGGATGGAGGGGCCTGGTGGGCTGCAGTCCATGGGGTCGCTAGGCGTCGGACATGACTTAGCAACTTCACATTCACTTTTCACTTTCATGCATTGGAGAAAGAAATGGCAACCCATTCCAGTGTTCTTGCCTGGAGAATCGCAGGGATGGGGGAGCCTGGTGGGCTGCCATCTATGGGGTCGCACAGAGTCAGACACGACTGAAGAAATGTAGCAGCAGCAGCAGCATGCCTGAAATACAATGTTGTATGTCAATTATTCTTCATAAAGGAAAGAAGCTCCGGTGCTAGATAGCCCACTTTCATCTCCCTTGTGCCACAACCTCCAATTAGATCATGCTTGAATTGATCATGCCTTTCCTTTCTGTTCACTATAAAGCTTCCCTGGTTTCTCGCCTGCCTTTGAGTCTCTGTCAAGTACAAGTGATGGTGGCTGACTCCACTGCTATAGCAACTTCTAAATAAACAGCATCTGTTTGTTCTCAATTGGTGGTCTTTCTATACATGAATAAAAGGTAACTAAGAAAAATGAAGTTCCAGGCAAAGGAAAGAACACTGTCAAACACTTTGATATCTAAAAGAGCCCGAGAGTATGAACGACCAAAATAAGACTGCTATGCTGGAACAGAGAGAGACAGGGGAGGGTTAGCTGTGAGTTACAGGCAGGGCCTTAACAATATAGTTTGTCTTTACTCAGGTGTACTACACAATGATTCAAAATATGTATACATTATAATGTTAGTCCCACAGCCATGTCCAACCTTTTGCCATCCCATGGACTGTAGCCTCCCTGGCTCCTCTGTCCATGAGAAGAATACTGGAGTGGGTTGCCATTTCCTTCTCCAGGGGATCTTCCACACCCAGGGGTCAAACCCAGGTCTTCTGCATTGCAGACAGATTCTTTGCCAACTAGGGAACCACCAGGGAAACCCCTGTATATATTATAAAATGATTACCAAAATAAGTCTAGTTTGTCCCAGACCTGGCTCCCAGAAACTGGGGGAATGTTTGTGTTTTGATAAGTTTGAGGGTAATTCTTATTTAATAAAAAATTACTATATCAAGAAAAGTGTCAATTATTTAAACATTACGTGACATACTTCTAAACACTGTCTAGAAAAAGACAGAAGTAATTGAATAGCAAAAATGTACTTATAAATAAAAGCACACTTCTAAATAAACTTTGAGGCAGTAGATGCTGGAGGCTTGCCAGGGTTGGAAGAGTCAATTCCATGCTGACTCACACACACACACTTAGCAAGTTAGTGCAGAGTTTTTGGGTCAAAGAAAGAAATTCACACGTAAATTAGAACATGTTGCAAAAGGAATAGCATAGAAAATATGTCAGAATCAGGGTTGCTGTTGTTCAGTAGATCAATAATGTCCAACTCTTGGACTGTAGCATACCAGGATTCCCTGTCATTCATCATCTCCTGGACCTTGCTCAAACTCATGTCCACTGAGCCAGTGATGCCATCCAACCATCTTCTCCTCTGTCATCCCCTTCTCCTCCTGCCTTTAATCTTTCCCAGCATCAGGGTCTATTATACTGAGTCAGCTGTTCAAATCAGGTGGCCAAAGTACTGGAAATTCAGCATCAGTCCTTCCAAAGAATATTCGGGACTGATTTCCTTTAGGATTGACTGGTTTGATCTCATTGCAATCTAAGGGACTCCCAAGAGACTTCTCCAACACCACAGTTTGAAACTATCAATTCTTTGGCCCTCACTCTTCTTTATGGTCCACCTCTCACATCTATACATGACTACTGGAAAAACCATAGCTTTAACTATACTAACCTTTGTCAGCAAAATAATGTCTATCATTTTAAATATCTTTCTAGGTTTGTCATAATTGTCTTCCGAGAAGCAAGTGTCTTTTAATTTCATGGCTGCAGTCACCATCTGCAGTCATATTGGAGCCTGAGAAAATGAAGTCTCTCACTGTTTCCCTTGTTTCTCTATCTATTTGCTATGAAGTGATGGGACCAGATGCCATGATCTTTGTTTTTTGAAACTTGAGTTTTAAGCCAGCTTTTCCACTCTCCTCTTTCACCTTCAACAAGAGGCCTTTTGTTCCTCTTCGCTTTCTGCCATAAGGGTGGTGTAATCTACATATCTCAGGTTATTTATGTTTCTCCTGGCAATCTTGATTCCACCTTGTGCTTCATCCAGTCCAGCATTTTGCATGATATACTCTGCATATAAGTTAAATAATCAGGGTGACAATATACAACCTCGATGTATTCCTTTCCCAATTTGGAATCAGTCTGTTGTTCCATATCAGGAATGTTGCTTCTTGACCTGCATAGAGGTTTTGCAAGAGGCAGGTAAGGTGGTCTGATACTCCCATCTCTTTAAGAATTTTCCAGTTTGTTATATTCAAACAATCAGGTAGTAAATGTTTTTCTGGAATTCTCTTGCTTTTTCTATAATCCAACAGCTGTTGGCAGTTTGAGTTCTGGTTCCTCTGCCTTTTCTAAATCCAGCTTGAACAGCTGGAAGTTCTCAGTTCATTTACTGCTGAAACCTCACTTGGAGAATTTTTAGCATTACTTTGCTAGTATGTGAGATGAGTGCAATTGTGCCATAGTTGAAACATTTGGTATTGCCTTTCTTTACGATTTGAATGAAAACCGACTTTTTCCAGTCCTGTGGCCAATGCTATAGTTTTCCAAATTTGCTGGCATATTGGGTGCAGCACTGTCACAGCATCATCTTTTAGGATTTGAAATAGCTCAACTGGAATTCCATCACCTCTACTAGCTTTGTTTGTAATGATACTTCCTAAGGCCCACTTGACTTCACACTTCAGGATGTCTGGCTGTTGGTCAGTGATCATACCATCATGGTTATCTGGGTCGTGAAGATCTTTTTTGTATAGTTCTTTTGTGTATTCTTGTCATCTCTTCTGCTTCTCTTAGGTCCTATACCATTTTTATCCTTTATTATGCCCATAATTTCATGAAATGTTCCCTCAGTATCTCTAACTTTCTTGAAGAGATCTCTAGTCTTTCCCATTCTATTGTTTTCCTCTATTTCTTTGCATTGATCATTTAGGAAGATTATCTCTCCCTGTTATGCTTTGGAACTCTGCATTCAGGTGGTTATATCTTTCCTTTTCTTTGTTGCCTTTTGCTTCACTTTTTTTCTCAGCTATTTATAAGGCCTCCTCAGACAGCCATTCTTCCTTTTTGTATTTCTTCTGGATGGTCTTGATCACTGCCTCCTGTACAGTGTTACAACCCTCCATCCATAGTTAGTTCTTCAGGCACTCTATCAGATTTAATCCCTTCAATCTATTTGTCACTTCCACTGTATAATCATAGGGATTTGGTTTAGGTCACACCTGAGTGGCCTAGTAGTTTCCCCTACTTTCTTTAATTTATGTCTGAATTTTGCAATAAGGAGTTCATAATCTGAGCCACAATCAGCTCCTGGTCTTGGCTTTGCTGACTGTATAGGGCGTCTGCATATTTGGTTGCAAAGAATATAATCAATCTGATTTTGGTACTGACCATCTGTTGATGTCCATGTGTAGAATCATCTCTTGTGTTATTAGAAGAGCATGTTTGCTATGACCACTCCATTCTCTTGACAAAACTCTGTTAGCCTTTGCCCTGCTTCATTTTGTACTCCAAGGCCAAACTTGCATGCTACTCCAAGTATCTCTGGACTTCCTACATTTGCATTCCAGTCCCTTACGATGAAAAGGGCATCTTTTTCTGGTATTAGTTCTTGGAGATCTTTTAGATCTTCATAGAACTGTTCAGCTTCTTTGGCATCAGTGTTTGGGACATAGATTTGGATACTGTGATACTGAATAGTTTGTCTTGGAAAGGAACAGAGATCATTCCGTGGTTTTTGAGATGCACCCAAGTACTGCATTTTAGACTCTTTTGTTGACTGTGAGGGCTAATCCATTTCTTCTAAGGGATTCTTGCCCACAGTAGTAGATATAATGGTCACCTGACTAAAATTTGCCCATTTCGCTCCATTTTAATTCACTGATTCCTAAAATGTCAATGTTCACTTTTGTCATCTCCAGTTTTACCACTTCCAATTTACCTTGATTCTTGGACCTAATATTCCAGGTTCCTATGCAATATTGTTCTTTTCAGCATCAGACTTTACTTTCCCTGACAGACACATCCACATTGGAGCACTTTTTACACTTCAGCTTAGCCTCTCCAGTCCTTCTGGAGCTATTTCTCTGCTCTTCTCCAGTAGCATTTTGGGCACCTGCCAACTTGGAGAGTTCATCTTTCAGTGTCATCTTCTTGCCTTTTCATATTGTTTATGGGATTCTCAAGGGAAGACTGCTGAACTGATTTGCCATTCTGTTCTCCAGTGCACCACATTTTGTCAAAACCCTCCTCCATGACCCATCCATCTTGGGTGGCCCTATGCCACATGGCTAATAGTTTCACTGAATTAGACAAGATTGTGATCCACGTGAAAAACTTGATTAGTTGTCTGTGATTGTGGTTTTCATTCTGTCTGCCCTCTGCTGGATGAGGATAAGAGGCTTGTGCAAACTTCCTGATGGGACAGACTGGCTGTGGGGAAAACTGGGTCTTGCTCTGGTGGGCAAGGCCATACTCAGTAAATCTTTAATCTAGGTTTCTGCTGATGGATGCAGCTGTGTTCACTCCCTGTAATTTGGCCTGAGGCCAAACTATGGTAGGGGTGATGCTAGTAATGGTTCAATTCAGTTCAGTTCAGTCACTCAGTCACGTCCAATTCTTTGTGGCCCCATGAATCACGGCATGTCAGGCCTCCCTGTCCATCACCAACTCCCAGAGTTTACCCAAACTCATGTCCATTGTGTCAGTGATGCCACCCAACCAATTCATCCTCTGTCATCCCCTTCTCCTCCTGCCCTAGATCTTTCCCAGCGTTAGGGTCTTTTCAAATGAGTCAGCTCTTCACATCAGGTGGCCAAACTATTGGAGTTTCAGCTTCAACATCAGTCCTTCCAGTGAACACCCAGGACTGATCTCCTTTAGGATGGACTGGTTGGATCTCCTTGCAGTCCAAGGGACTCTCAAGAGTCTTCTCCAACCCCACACTTCAAAAGCATCAATTCTTTGGCACTCAGCTTTTTTTATAGTCCAACTCTCACATCCATCCATGACTACTGGAAAAACCATAGTTCTTGACTAGATGGACCTTTGTTGACAAAGTAATGTCTCTGCTTTTGAATATGCTGTCTAGGTTGGTCATAACTTTTCTTCTAAGCAGTAAACGTCTTTTTATTTCAATGCTGCAGTCACCATCTGTAGTGATTTTGGAGCCCCCCAAAATAAAGTCAGCCACTGTTTTCACTGTTTCCTCATCTATTTGCCATGAAGTGATGGGACCAGATGCCATGATCTTTGTTTTCTGAATGTTGAGCTTTAAGCCAACTTTTTCGCTCTCCTCTTTCACTTTCACCAAGGGGCTCTTTAGTTCTTCATTTTCTGCCATCCACCTTCAAAAGGGCTTTAAAGCACACCATGGTTCCCAGGATTGTTGTAGTCAATGCCCCAAACCCAGGGCAGGCCACTGTTGACCCACACTTCTGCCGGAGACTCCTGGACACTCACTTGCAAGTCTGGCTCAGTCTTTTCTGGGGTCGCTGCTCCTTTCTCCTGGGTTCTGGTGCACGCAAGATTTTGTTGTGCCCCCAAGAGTATGTTTCCCCAATCCTGTGGAAGTTCTGTGATTAAATCCCACTGGCCTTCAAGGTCAAATTATTGCCTCCAAAAATATTTATAAATTTGAATATTAATATTACAAAAATAAATGCTTAAAATCATAGATCAAAATTTGTATCTTAAGAAGCTAAAATGATAAATTAATTTTATAGAAACATGTAAAAGGGGAAAAAAACATTATTAAAAGCAGAAATCGATAAAATAGAAAGTAAGCAATAGTGAAAGTTGACAAAACCAAAATTGATTCTTTGAAAGATTAATGGAAGTTGATAAACTCCTGACAAGACTACTGAGATTAAAAAAATAAAAAGAAAGAAAAATTGCTGATAGGGAATGTCACTGGAGGTCTTATAGACACTAAAGGATAAGTAGGGATTGATGAGTAAATTTCTCGTAGCAACTCCAATAACATAAATGAAATGTGAAATGGACAAATTCTTCAAAAAGCACAACTTATCAAAACAGCCCCTAGAAGCACAGAAAATGTGAACAACTTTAAATCTATTAAAGAAATTTAATTCATTATCAGAAACCTCCCCAAAAGGAAAGCTCTCCTTCTAGGTGGTTTCAATGATATATTCTATCAAATATTTAGGGGATAAAGAATATCTATTGTACACAAACTCTATAATAAAATACAGGAGAAGGAAATGCTTCCTGACATATTCTGTGAGGCAAGTATAACCCCTGACATATTCTGTGAGGCAAGTATAACAAAATCTCACAATAAGATTACAATAAAAGAAAAGGATATGAACTTAAACAAAAAATTCTTAACAAAGTAGGAACAAATCAACTTTGGCAATATCTGTGGATAATTTAATGCGTGCTTGTGCTTACCCCAGCTTCAGTTATATCATATTTCATATCTAACATAGAAAACCGTGAACACATGTGTACAATACATAGGTAGGAAGAAATGAGAAGAGCTGAGAAGTTAAAGTTCATGTTGAAAAATCAAAGTGAATGTTTCAACGTCTATATTGAAATATTCATTGCAGTATTTTTTGCAATAACAAAGAAATTTAAAATGACCTAAATATTTGCTGGTTGAGAATAGCACTATGTAAGTATATTGTGGAATATTTAATGTAGTAGCAAAAACTTGAAATACTTCCATATTTAATAAGTTAGATATAGAAAACACACTATTAATTGTAAAAGTCTCAGAATAACACAAAAACAAGCTATCAAACTGGAGGAAAACTAAAAACACTCAAAACACCATTTTATATTTTGTAATAGACTATAAATGTATAGACATAGTAATGCATACAAAGTATCTGGAAAGTGACACATCAAACTGCTAAGGGTTATTTCTGTGAAAGCAGAAAAGATAGTAGGATTGGAGACATATCAGGGTTGTATCAAAGGGAACTCCATATCATCTACAGGATTTTAAATTTAAATAACATTCTGAAATTAAAAATAACAGAGGTCATGTATTATTGTATAATTAAAAAGATTGATATAATATTCCAATAAAATGATGAGAAGTGGAAAAAGAGAGGAGAGCTGAAAAAAGAAACAGTGCTAACAATGTCATTAACTAAGTGAATGACACATAAAAAAGCAAGAAATATATATGTGCACTACCCCAAGTCACAAAGGTGAATGATGAAGGGCTAAAAACAGCAATAAAAATATATAGGTAGGAAGAAATGAAAAGAGCTGAGAAGTCAAAGTGAATGTTTTCTTGATCTGTCAAAGCAAGAGTCAATATGTAAAACCCCAGACATGGTGATAAACTCAAGAGTCAGAGTTGAAATTAATCCTCCTAAAAAGCAGGATTCCTTGGGGGCAGAGGACTCTGGCATCATGATAGATTCTTCTCTTACTTTAATTTCTTTCATCAATATACACTATACATCAGTATACACTACACTATATATCACTATTATTTTAAATTTTAAAAGGTTGCAATAATTTAAATTCACAGTATTACATATAAAGCTCTTAATTTTCTTATATTTCTCTTTAGTGTAGTGATATGAAAGAAATGATAATTAAATACTTACTTGAAGAGTAAGATATCACCTTTTGTTTTACCTTTTTCTAAGTTTTGATTTTTAATAAACTTTTCATTTTGGTAGTTTTAGATTAATAAATTTGAAGATAGATAGTACAGAGTTCTCATATCAAATTTTTCCTAATATTATCATCTCATAGTAGTATGGCACATTTAATAATTAATGAACCAATATTAATAGATTAGTATTAACATAAGTCCATTCCTTATTCAGGCATCCTTATATTTTGCCTAATTTTCTTTTTCTACTTCAGGATCCCACGCAGGATACCATATTACATTTAGTCATCATTAGGCTCCCTTTCACTGTCAGAATTTATTTTTGATGACTGTGACAGTTTTGAAGAATACTGATATTTTGTGTAACTTCCCACACTTGGCATTTGTCTGATGTTTTCTTCATGATTAGACTGTGGATGAGAGTTTTTGGAAGGAAGATGCCAGTGGTATATTGCCATTCTCATGATGTCATATCAAGGGAACATACTATCTGCATGACATATTACTGTTGATGTTAACCTTGATCGTGTGGCTAAGATTATTTATCAGGTTTCTCCACTGCAAAGTTATTCTTTTCCTTCTTTTCTTTGGAAGGCAGTCACTATGTGGAGTTACACCTAATATTGAGCAAGGAGTTATGATCCACATCCTTGANTTGATGTTAACCTTGATCGTGTGGCTAAGATTATTTATCAGGTTTCTCCACTGCAAAGTTATTCTTTTCCTTCTTTTCTTTGGAAGGCAGTCACTATGTGGAGTTACACCTAATATTGAGCAAGGAGTTATGATCCACATCCTTGAAGGCAAAGTGTGTGCATAGATTATTTATAATTCTTCTGCAGGGGAATGTTGCTTATTCTCCTTAATATACTCACACGATATACAAAATATACTCATGTATATTTTATACTTTGAGTTAAACCTAATGCTTGGGGGGTGAGGGAACTTCATTAAACACTTTCTGTATAAGTACCTTTGTCAGGACCATGGACAGTTCTACATGGGCTTTTTCTCAGGTTAATAGAAATTCACACTATAAAGAAGTAAGAATAGAGATGCTTTAATTATTAGAGAGCTCTTGGAAGACCACCATGCAACCTCCAACTAGAACAGTGAGACACTCAACTAAAACAGCTCTTATCTCATCACATCCAGTTGGTGTTTTGAACCAACATGACAAAAATCATGTGTTGTTTCCACGGACACTAATCTAAAAGGTGGCTGAGATCTTACTCTTACTGATGAAACTCCTTTTCCACTTTTGTCATTTTTAAAATGATGCCAATTGATAAGACAAAAATGAACCAGGCCACTTTTGAACTTGCAAATGTAAAATTTTCCAGTTTGAAATAAAAACACCATACCATTTCCAACTCTACATGGTGAAGTCCCAGGCTGCTCTAGTACCCTGCCTGTGCAAGGACCCTCTCAGGTAGGACTCTTTAGCCTTTAGCCTCCTCTCAGTCATGTTTACACACTCTGTCACTGCCACCATCTCCTGAATTCCAGTTCCATAACTCATTAACTGGATGATTCTGAGTAGAAGCTGACTGACAATCTCTGTCCAAATGTATGTCTATCAAGTTTACTGTTAACAAGTATAACACCAGTAAGTGCCAAACATACTCAACACACAAAACAGAGCAGAGAACTGGACTCAGGACCTGCCCAGCAGAATCAGGATCAAGATTAAAATACTAAAACATACGCATGAGTCCAAAATAGTAATGTCCTCTGTAGGAAAAAAGAAAAATTCCCTGATGAGGCAGAGATTTTTAGGAGTTCTGTCAAGTTGAATTTCTCCTGCTTTGGAAATTGCTTGTATGAATTCCCTTTAAATATATGAAAACAGGACAAAATTGATAAGCACTACCAGAAATGTAGCAACAGTCAGACTTTCATTCATTTGTTATTTTCCTTGCATTGAGTTCAACAATAACAGGGAAAAAAAGATGTCATTTACCCAAAGGCATGGCAGATGTTTTCATGTTAAGAGTTTCTTAGGCAGATTGTAGCCCAATTACATGGCTAAGACTTAGCTCTAAATCCCACCATTCAATCACTGCCTCCAGTTCCTCCTTCATTCTCTCTTTAGTTTTCAATAGTCCTTCTTGCTTTTGAAAACTTCAAGATAATTTTGAGAATAGAAGATTCCTATCAAATTCTCGCATTTTCCTTTAATGTAATTAATATCACTTGGGAATTACTCCCTATAGAAGCCTTTAGGACACAGGACACACTACGCTTCAGGGCAGGGAAGTACACAGCAGATAAGCCTGTGTGCAACTGTAAGCCTGGCGCCCTATGTGGAGTCCTGAGGAGCCCAGGTCAGCTCTGGGACCATATCGGGACCCTGTGCCAACTCTACTTATTATCACAATCTATCACCAGTTTGTAAATTAATCTTGCTGTTCCCCCTTAATGGATATCCGCCCATATACAAAGGACAATAGAATTCCCTGGTTAAAAAAAAAAAAAAGACTATTTAATAAGATTGTACTTACACATAGAGAAACCTGAAGAGTTAAAATCCTCTGTAACACCTTCACAACAATGCTGAAAGACATTTTTCATAAACTAGTTTATGACATTTTTGTATTAAACAAATTTTAGCCAAGCTGACATTTCTTTCTACTATTTCACTCCAGGATGGAAGAGACTACACTGAGCATATAATTTTGAATTGGGGAGTTGAGTATTTAAACTCTAGCCCAGCTCATCTTTGCTTTCACCTTTGATCACAGACTTCAACATTCTCTTTCTTGATTCTGTTAGGTTCCCAATTATTTGTGTGGATATGCATTGGTGAAGGGACATGGACTCCGTTAATAGCAACAGAAAATGAAATGCCTGAGATATTTGGAAAAAATGAGTTAATGAGCCACAGTGTTTTAAGAAGTATCAAGTCACCCTTACTCTTATTTAGCTCCAGTCTCTCCATTATTTAATTTTACATTCAGAATGTGCCTAAGATTCTCTGCTCTCTTAATCTGACAGATCAACTGTGAGGGTCAGGAGTCAAAGAGTCATGCACACTGGAAACAGCCCAGCCAGCAATCTGATATTATTAATAAAACCCGCTCATTTGCCATAGAGTTCTGCCTCAAATTATTTTTTTTCTTCAGCCTTTTTTACAAACCACCCTTATTCTACCCATATCCCTGCCATTTCTTCCAGCCCTTAAGTATTAAAAATAAGAAAGTTTACTGGATTTAAAAACAAGGCTAAACCCAGATGCATAACAAAGGCTTTCCTTCTATTGATATCTTCTTTTCTACCTCTTCACTCTTATAATACCTCTCTTCTTCCTAACTTGACAAGTACAGTGTGACCTCTTCTAATTGCNAAGAAAGTTTACTGGATTTAAAAACAAGGCTAAACCCAGATGCATAACAAAGGCTTTCCTTCTATTGATATCTTCTTTTCTACCTCTTCACTCTTATAATGCCTCTCTTCTTCCTAACTTGACAAGTACAGTGTGACCTCTTCTAATTGCCACCCTACAAATTAATTCTGAAATTTATTATTTCTTGGCTGTGGAAGTCATTCTTCCACCACATCCTAGTGTTTAATGTGCTTTCTCCTGCCATGGACTGTGCTCCTCTACTCTGTTGTGAGAGTGACTCTGGTTGTCATACTGCCCTACAAAGCTCCTCTGAAGGGTGTATTTCCTTGATGCTCATTTTTTCTCTGTGGCACTGTGGTGGAGGATGAGACATTGTTTAGCCCACTAAACCTGACACTAACGAGCTTGCAGAAGTTTTTAGGAGCAATGAGGAAGGCTGATTCATCTGCATCCAGCCACCATCAATTACATTATTGAATAAGGGACACCACTGTCAACTGCAAGGACTGATCAAATGCTTAATTAGGTCCCTAATGAGAACTGCTTAAAGGCAGTCTCTGAATGCTTATATTAATGCAGTTACCATCCCAGCATGATGCCTGGAAGGGAGGTCACAAGTCCTTCTCACTTTTTAACTGAAGTGTTCTGTCCAAAATTCAAGACAAATTGAAGATTAAAAAAAAGAAACCTAAACTGGGACAGAGTTTGGTTCACCTATGTCTACAGNTACTAAATAAATACCTTGACCCATGGACTGCAGCACTCCAGGCTTCCCTGTCCATCACCAGCTCCCAGAGCTTGCTCAAACTCACGTCCATCGAGTCAGTGATGCCATCCAACCATCTCATCCTCTGTTGTCCCCTTCTCCTTCCGCCTTCAGTCTTTTCCAGCATCAGTCTTTTTCAGTCAATCAATTCTTCACATCAGGTGGCCAAAGCATCAGAGTTTCAGCTACAGCATCAGTCCTTCCAATGAATACTCAGGATTGATTTCCTTCAGGATTGACTGGTTTGACCTCCGAGCAATCCAAGGGACTCTCAAGAGTCTTCAACACCATAGTCCAAAAGCAGCAATTCTTTGGCGCTCAGCCTTCTTCACAGTCCAACTCTCACATTCATACATGACTACTGGAAAAATCATAGCTTTGACTAGATAGACCTTTGCTGGCAAAGTAATGTCTCTGCTTTTTAATATGCTGCCTAGGTTGGTCATAGCTTTTCTTCCAAGAAGCAAGTGTCCTTTGATTTCATGGCTGCAGTCACCATCTGCAGTGATTTTGGAGCCCAAGGAAATGAAGTCTGTCACTGTTTCCATTGTTTACCCATCTATTTGCCATGAAGTGATGGGGCTAGATGCCNTTTCTGTACAGATGAGGAAAACTGAAATAGAAAGTGAAAGAACTTTGTTTTTTCAACAGTACTTGCTCTCCAAATGCATTTGAACTTAAACTTTATTTAATTTTTGAAACTTTCTACAGAAAAAGTTTAAGGTGACTTCCTTTGGAATTATCTATATTTGCGTATAGGTTAAAATGGAGCTTCTTGATAGTTGAGACCTAGTCCTCAACTGCAGGACCTTGAATGTGGTAAGGGAAAGAAATACACAAATGTATACTGAATAGGAAAAGAAAATGCAATGGTCAAACAAAAGAGCAATCCCAGATCTGTAGGTGTTCAAAACAAGAGTGGATCTCATTTGTTTGGAGAGTTTGGCAAAACTTGAATAGAGTAGATTATGTTCAAAAAAGTGCCTTAAAGTAACTGGATCTGTCCAGATAAGAGAATGACTTTTTTAGACAGAAGGAGCAGACTGGAAAGATGTGGAGAAGTGGGTGTGTTCTGGGGAGATGGGACAGTCCAATTGAGTGGGAACATTAAGTGCACTTAGAGAAATAGAGATGAAGCTGGAAAGGTCAGGTGAATACAAATGAATGGCAACCTCATGAATGAGATACACCATTTGATAAGCAATAGAAACTGAAACCTACCAACCGGGGAAAAGATCCAATCACAACTGCCCTTAATAAAATGATGAATTCTGAGATGTTGAGTCAAGCACTGTGAAAGGAGACAGAAGCTGCCATTTTTTAGGAAAAGGTTTTAAGGGGTTGAATAAGGCAATGGGACTAAAAGGAAAGGGTGAGTGCAAGAATGAGGCAGAGAAATTTAATGAATGTGAGAATCTAGGAGAAGAGACAAGGGCAGAGTGAAAAAGACTGAATGGTGGGAAGGACTTAAATAAAAACGTGAATGTGTTTTGTAAACTATACACATTATGGTATAAACAAATGGCTGGTGGCCTCATTAATAAACACTGGTGGACTTGACTTTAGTAAATCAGAAGGTGACCTTCCTCATGGGAAAGGTTATGTACATATTCCAGTGTCTGGTGTTAGATGTGGTAGTGTCCTTAAGGCAGATAAAAATGTGGTGCAGGTCTGGAGCTTCAAGGGGTACCAAGAACTAGAGGGATATTTGGATAGTGACTGCAGACAAGTTGGGATAGAGTTAGGAAAAGGAATTCTGTCTCTGTGGGACATGGTGTAGAAAAAAAGAAAAGATCCAGAAATGGTCTTTTGAGGTATGTAGACATTTATAGCACAGAAAGGATATAGAAAAATCTAAAATAATCATTTAGAGCAGGGGCCAGCAAATTTGTTCTGCAAGTGACCAGAAATATTTTAGGAAATATTCTTGGCTCTGTTATACATAAAGCCTTCTGTTATAATTACTGTCTGCTGTTGTAGTGTGAAATCAGCCACAGACACTATATACACATGGCTATGTTCCAATAAACATTTAGTTACATAACAAGAGTGGGCTTACATGGTTGCTCAGAGAGTAAAGAATCTGCCTACAATGCAGGAGACTTTGGTGCTTTTAAACTGTGATGCTGGAGAAGACTCTTGAGAGTCCCTTGGACAGCNATGTTCCAATAAACATTTAGTTACATAACAAGAGTGGGCTTACATGGTTGCTCAGAGAGTAAAGAATCTGCCTACAATGCAGGAGACTTTGGTGCTTTTAAACTGTGATGCTGGAGAAGACTCTTGAGAGTCCCTTGGACAGCAGGGAGATCAACCAGTCAATCCTAAAGGAAAACAATCTGAATAGTCATTGGAAGGACTGATGCTGAAGTTCCAGTACTTGGGCCACGTGATGCAAAGAATTGACTTATTGGAGAAGACCCTGATGTTTGGTAAGATTGAGGACCAAAAGAGTAGAGGGCTTTGGATGAGATGGTTGGATAGCATCATTGACTCAATGGACAAGAATTTGAGCAAATCTGGGAGAAAGAGAAGGACAGAGAAGTTTGGCGTGCTGCAGTCCATGGGATCACAAAGAGTTACACACAACTTAGTGATTGAACAACAACAAATAACAAGCAGAAAGCCAAATTTGTCCTGTGGTTCACAGTTTGTCAATTCTTGCCTTAGACAGGAGAACCATGATAATACAGCATCTCAAAAGAGAATTTCAAAATAAATGGTGGAAATTAAATTATGTTGTAGAAAAGTTCAGGAAGTATAATGAGTGAGAAAAGGTCATTTTATTTGAAGATCATTACTAATGCTCCACAGAGTACTTCCCATAAACTGGAGGAAGCAGAAACCTAACTGTCAAAGGGTAAAGAAGTAGATGATGCAAAATGGGATGCATGTCACTGTGACTTGCCTTGTGAGAACCCAGGTGGGGAAGAGCAAAGAGCCGGGGGAGCTAGCTTTGGAGGAGAGGAAGAATACTGAATGATATATCTTCTAGGACCAGAATGATTTAAACATTTTTTGTAGGTTTGAGGGACCGAGTGGGAAGAAAAAAGACACAAGCAAGAGTCACTCCAAATGTCACTATTTCAAAATGGAAGTCTTGCATTTGCATAGAAGAATAGAGGGGCACACCCTCAAAAGACTCATAAGTGCTTTATTTCTGTAGTAGTGTTATGGGATACAGAAAGGGAGAGTTGTGTTCTACTAATGCAGTAGAACAGAAAGGTCAAAAGTAAGCACTGAGATCAGACTAGTCATGTTCTAATTCCAGATTTTTCTTCCCTTACCAGCAGAGTGTCCTTGGGCAAATTACATCACTCCTCTGAAGCAAAATGGGGGTAATATTAAGCAAGTTGTTGTTATTGTTTGGTTGATAAGTCATGCCCCACTCTTTTTCAGTGCCATGGACTGTAGACCACCAGGCTCCTCTGTCCATGGGATTTCCCAGGCAAGAATACTGAAATCAGTTACTATTTCATTCTCCAGGGGACTGTTCTGACCCAGGGATTGAACCTGCATCTCCTGCACTGGCAGATTCTTTACCGCTGAGCCACCACAGAAGCCTGATATTAGCAATACTCATTTCATAAAATTGAAGTGAGGATTAAGTGAAATTTATCATAATGCAATTTAAAAAGACTTAATACACACAGGAGGTGTGGTTCTTGTTAAACCTCTGTTGTTGATACTGGCCTGAATTTTCTTGCCTACAGTATGGTCACAGAAACTGAAGGAGGACTGTGTTGCTCACTTCTGAATCTGTGACACTGGATCCAGCAGAGACTAGTATGTAAAATAAATATAAATCTCAATTATAAATTAGATATGGTGAAGTTTGACTATGAACAGGCATTTTTACAAGTCAAAAAAAAAGACACTTTAGAAATTTCATGGCATTTCAATATAGGAAGCTAATAAGGAAAAAATCTGAGGTAAATCACTTAGCAATGTCATCCCAATAGTTGAATTCTGGAGTAATATTAGAACTTGGCCCAAAGGGAAACCTCAGGGGTTCTTTATAACTTCTCCACATTTGTGGAATGTTTTCTTTTACTGGTACTGGTAAAAAAAAAATGTGCATTGAGGGTGAACGGAAAGTATTGATTAGATCATCTGGCAAACTTTGAGTCTCATTTCCTCTGCAATGATTTTCTTATACTTGGTAAGAATGAATAGCAATCTAGGAAATTCATCATTTTGGGTGATGTTGTCTTTTCAACTGGATCTGAAATCTAAATATAGACTTGACTCTTCCACTTAGATGTTAAATTCAAAAGTCACTTTTTGATATTGATAATAAAAATTGACCCAATGCTTCTCAACCTGACTGTAGATATTGCTAGAGCTGGCTATGGGTGGATGTGTGGAGTCAGGCATGTGTAAACATGAGACCAAGACACTCCTGGTATACAGTTATACCAGGTATAAAGATTTAAGCAGCTAACTAGAACTTCATTTATATTTTCCCAATTTAAATTCTATTCAAGTGGGAAAAATGTAATTTGCCGGCTTGTTAATCTCTCCAATAGATTCCCCAACAACAGACCTATATTTACTTTATCCAGTTTGCATTAGATATGAAATACTGTCATTTTCTCTATACTTCCAGAGTCAAGTAAGTACTTAACATATGTTTCTGTTGAAGAAATTATGGTGCTCATTTCATTTCTATCATAGATTGGTAGTTTAGTGAGAAAGCTTTATTTTAAGGTACTGAAGTGATTTTCCTGCTCTGATATTTTTCTATTGCAATTTATATCTCAGAAAAAAAAAACATTAACAAAAATCATTAAGCTGTATCTTTTCCAGTAACTTGCATTGCTTTCTTCCTGGCTGCTTTCCAAAATCTCTTAGACTGGCTTGCAACTTTATTACAATGATCTTAGAACAGATTTCCAACAGAAGTAGGAGTTAGTATTTAAACTAGGAAACTTCACCTTGAATAAACTTTGTGAAAAGGCTCTCACCAGGAGAAGTAACAACATATGTCATCTAAATATGTAAAAGATGTTGGGAGAAAAATTAAATCATCAGCTATTTCTGAAACTAGCACATGGCATGTGCCTGCTGATTTGTCCTACTGGGAAAGAAAAAAAAAGATCATCCTTGTTGACTCCCATTTGTGCTTATTTCACACCTTTTAGGTAGTCTCTGTTTTCCTTGATCACAACAGTGGCAAGCACAGTGATCTGGGTTTTCGATTCGATGCCTAGCAATTCTATCCAATTTACAAAAAGCCACTCCAATCAGGAAAATTAGCTCTATCATTTCCTGGTGCTTAAAGTGTTTCACCCCTTAGAGCCATGCTTTACTAGGGAGAAGAGAAAAGGAAATGTAAATGCACCAGTGCCTACTTTATGATCTTGTCATACGGACATGCCCAAGAGCTTAACAAACTTAATTCCTCTGATTAACAATCCAGGTCCACTCCTTTGTACAGAATGATTTTGAACAAAGGCACTGGTATCAGTCAAAATAGATGCAGGCTCTAATACTTGAGCAGAGACTGAAAGGCTGCTATGTAAGAATTTAGCCTTTCCTTTACTGGATCATGGATAAGTCCAAGGATGCCCCTTGAGACAGAAGATCAAGGCAAGAATTTTGCTTCCAACAGTACAGAAGCACTTTCACAATTCAAAGACCAACAAAATGGATGTCAGACCTCCTTGTGAGTTCATCTTTCCTCCATTACACAGACATCCCCCTAATATTTACAAGGCAATCCCCTAATTCCTAGAGGTAATTATTTATAATACATGTTAATCTATCTCCAATTATGATTTCTTGTTTGTATGTGGATTTTCTCATTATACCATTGACATAATAAGAAAATCCCAGTAAGTTCAGGATCTGTCACATTTAAATGGATGAATCAGCTCCCCTAAATCATTGGCTCATTTATACTGTATATAGTTGCCTAGATGTAAACACTCTGGGGTGACAGAATTATCACATTTATGTAACCCTTGAAATTGAAAGTTAGTCCATTCTATTTCTTCTAATTTTGATAGCACCCTTTATTTCATTATATGAGATTTTTATTTTTAACAATGTTAGACAAAAATTCTCCTTGGGATTTTTTGGTAGGTGCAGAGATCAGCAAAACTCACTTAATATTTGTCTGCCTCAGAACTTTTGAGAGCCCCATTACAATTATGCCATTGAAAAACATAACCTTCAAACAATAAAATAAAACTTGCAATAACATATACAGATATATATGTGTGTGTGTGTGTGTGTGTGTGTGTGTGCTAAGTCACTTCAGTTGTGTCCAACTCTTTGTGACCCATTGGACAGTGGCCTGCCAGGCTCCTCTGTCCATGGGATTCTCTCAGCAACAATACTGGAGACACCCTCCTCCAGGGATCTTCCAGACCCAGGGACCAAACCCGCATCTCCTGTGTCTCCTGCTTTGAAGGTGGATTCTTTACTGCTGAGCCATCAGGGAAGCTTATATATACACATATATCTGTACTAGGTGCTTTCAAAGTTTGTGTACCTCATTAAATGTTTGCAGCTTTATTGAGATATAATTGACATATAACATCACACAAGTTTAAGAAGTACAATGTGATGGTTTGAAACACATAAATATTGCAAAATGATGACTATAATAGTGTTAGTTAACATCTCCATCACCTTACATAATTATCTCTTTTCTGTGTGGTGAGAACTGTAAAGATCTACTTACTAAGTAACTTTCAAGTATATAGTAAATATCATTAACTATAGTCACCATGCTATACATTAGATCCCAAGAATTTACTCATAATTGAAAGTCTGTAACTTTTGACAAACGATTCCCCATTTCCCTCGACCCCCAGATCCCGGAAACTACCATTCTGTTCTTTGTTTCAATAACTTAGACTTAATTAGATTTCACATATAAGTGAGATCATACAGTGTTTCTCTTTCTCTGACTTATTTCATTTAGCATAATGTCAATTATCTTTCTTGTTAAAACAGAAAGATATTATTAGAAAATATTTCAAAAAGTGCTTGAAAATATACCAAAGCCAACTAAGAGAAAAATAAAAAGAACTTAAGTGTTGTGAACTACTGATATGAGAAATAAAACACACTAAACATAAAATTAAGACCATCTATTTGGTAAAATGTTAGTTACAAAAGTAAATGTAGGAGTGAGGCAGAAGAAGATGGTGAGGGGGGTGGGTAAGACCAGGGGATCGCCAGCCTCCCCACAAATACATCAAAAACTCATCAAGACATGGAACAACTCCTACAAGGCCACCTCTAGGTAACAGCAGAAGGCTCCTTGATCTCCAGTGGGGCAGACTAAGCTCCCTGGAATGAGATAGGAGAGGATGGAGATTTAAAAAGGAAAGAAATGGAGAACTTCTGGACAGGAGCTTGTGCCCCAAGGGAGGGAGAGAGGTGTGAAGGAGGAAGATTTCCTGTGCACTGGGAAATTCCCTCAGAGGTGGGCCCAAGGGGGAGCTGTGGAATCTCAGAAAGCTGGGCAAACAGGGGCCTAGAGGGCAGAAAACAGAAAAAGCTGCACTTCTCAGCCCATAAACAGCCCAATGACTGTGGCCCTGGCCAGACAGCAGGAATGGGGAACCCAGTTCAGTTCAGTTCAGTCACTCAGTCATGTCTGACTCTTTGCGACCCCATGAATCGCAGCACGCCAGGCCTCCCTGTCCATCACCAACTCCCGGAGATCATTCAGACTCACATTCATCGAATCCATGATGCCATCCAGCCAACTCGTTTTCTGTCGTCCCCTTCTCCTCCTGCCCTCAATCCCTCCCAGCATCAGAGTCTTTTCCAATGAGTCAACTCTTCGCATGAGGTGGTCAAAGTACTGGAGTTTCAGCTTTAGCATCATTCCTTCCAAAGAACACCCAGGACTGATCTCCTTCAGAATGGACTGGTTGGATCTCCTTGCAGTCTAAGGGACTCTCAAGAGTCTTCTCCAACACCACAGTTCAGCATCAATTCTTTGGTGCTCAGCCTTCTTCACAATTCAACTCTC
>SJYV01037450.1:0-10197 GCA_006410875.1 Neotragus pygmaeus | reverse complement strand
ATTGAATAATTGTCATATGCTGTAAGGTTATCAATTTTGTTTTGTGTGTGTGTGTGTGTGTGTGTGTGTGTGTTTTACTGCCTACTAAGTACCTATAGTATCCTCCGTGATGAGATTTTTGAGCCTGAATTTCTATATTTGAAGACGAATATTTCTCCAGCAGTCATTTCTCAAAGAGTGACCGTTAGTAAGAGATTTCTCTAGCAGTAATTTTATGTGTTAATATTACTGTTTAACCATCAAAGGGAATATAGCTTGGACTGTGTGTGAGTATTGACTGGGTGGCACAGGGGCACAGACTCTGCCTGCCAGTGCAAGAGATGGAGAAGATGTGGACTTGATTGTTGAGTCAGGAAAATTCCCTGGAGAAGGGAATGGCTACCCACTCCAGTCTTATTGGCTGGAGAATCCCATGGACAGAGGAGCCTGGTGAGTTACAGTCCATGGAGTCTCAAAGATTCGGACACGACTGAGTGACTTAACACTTTCACTTTCATACAAACTATATTTTTTTGAGAACTACTGTGTATCAGCCCTGTGCTAAGGATCAAATAAAGCTAAGTCCTTTTAATGGAAACTACTTATTAATAAGATAGACAATTAACAAATGAAAGCATAAATATGTAATCTCAGATAATAACAAATTATTTGTTTCTGTAGAGAGGTAAAATCAGAAACTTGATTAGAATAGATTCAAGAAGAAATGACATGTTAGGAAATAAAATAGCAAGGTAAGATAATTTTTAAAACTGGCTTTTGTTTTACACAGATGTCAAATAGAATTGGTTAAAGGTATAGGAGTATTGAGGTCAAGGGTTTTGTTAAGGAATTAGGGTTTCAGAGCTGATGGCAGCAATCCACAGGATGGAGAAACTTTGCAAAAGTGAGAGGAAGCCAATTGGAAAAATGTCCTGAAGGGGATGTAGTAAACAGATGCCCCTCCACCGTCACAGAGCTTTTCTTTTGAGGAAGGTCAAGGCCAGCCTATGCAGGAGTGCTAAGCTATCCAGCAAGAGGTCAGATGTGCTCCTTCTTGTTCCCATGTGTGTCTTTTTGCAAGCCTATTTTCAGCCCCATTGGGGAAACTGAAGCACTTCAATCATTGGCTCATGAGTTAGCCCTGAGATCGCAAGAAGAAGGGGGTAGAACTCTTGTCCTCCAGAACATCTCAGGCTAGTGGGTTCCTGGAAAAATGCATATCTCTCCTCATATTAACAAGAGCTTTCTCTCAAAGAGTGACTTGATCATTTAGTGATTTAGTTGAGTCATTTTAAATCTGGATTTTTGTTAACCTTATTTTTATTCACACCCATTCTTGAGGATCTTGTCCTGAATTCACAAAGCCCAATTAAGTATGCTAGGCTAATAACTTCACCATGAAAATATCCCAAACTATTCAAGTCCTGAATAAAGTATTCTGCTTTTGACACTACCCACAAACCTCCTAGGATTTGAAAAACTTGAAGTATGCAGAGGGAAATCAGACTAAATGCTCACGTATATTTTATTGGAAACATTTCTTTAAAAACATGAAGACAAGGGGAAAAAAAGACCAAATTCAATTTTTGAGTCTGGCACTACAACTTCTCTACAAGTCACTCTATTCTAAACAAGAAAAATAAAATCAGCTTTGCTCCTGAACATATGCTTTTGACATTTTTTTTCCTTGAAGGCTGTGAATTATTAATAAACTAATTTCTCTTTATAGTTCAATCTTTGGAGATTTAAAGTGTTCTCTGAAATGCACTGGGAAAAGATAGAGCTTGAGTTCCAATCAGCTCCAGTCCTCTCTGGAGAGGCTGGCCTTNATTTTTTTTCCTTGAAGGCTGTGAATTATTAATAAACTAATTTCTCTTTATAGTTCAATCTTTGGAGATTTAAAGTGTTCTCTGAAATGCACTGGGAAAAGATAGAGCTTGAGTTCCAATCAGCTCCAGTCCTCTCTGGAGAGGCTGGCCTTGAGGTATCTCTGAGTCTTTGATATCAATCTTTGATTCAACTGGGAATTTCTGATCATTTCTAGAACTAGTCTGTTAATACTCCTTAATGCCCTGTTTAAGTTGGGCCATTTCTGCTAGCTGATTTTATGCTCTCACTTTGCTCCTGAGATATTTTATGTGTCTGTAGCATATGTATGTATGCACATCTCTCTCTTTCTCTGATTATACTTGATGGATTATTTCTTGGCAAGTTGTGTTAGAAGGCAGGACTTTTGATAACAGAGGATGGCCAGTAAATCGGCAACTCTTGTAATAAACTGTGCTACATCTGAGTTCCACCAACAGTGCTTCCTCCCTCCTCAGTGGAGCTTACCGAAGAGAGCTTTTGGCTCTGTAGAGAAAATAAATTTGCAAAATCCCAAGCTGTGCAACAGTAGAATGAATGAGAGCTGGGTTAAGTTCCTNCCTCCTCAGTGGAGCTTACCGAAGAGAGCTTTTGGCTCTGTAGAGAAAATAAATTTGCAAAATCCCAAGCTGTGCAACAGTAGAATGAATGAGAGCTGGGTTAAGTTCCTTCCCTCTACCTTGCACCATTAAGCATGTTAAAAGGAGCACCCGGCTGAACAATAGTCAGAGGTGAGGAGAAAGGTTTCCTCCGTCACCTGGGAATTCATACGATTTAGCTGAATGTCTGAAGTTACTTCACACATTATAATTCTGGTTGCCTACTGTGTTATCAGTGTATGAATATTATCATTCCTGTTTTTTTGTTTTGTTTTTTTCAGGGGATGGGGGATCAGAGGGAGAAACTGAGACACTGAATTTAGTTGCCTTGCATGATACCCTGCATACTGTATTCAGGGACTGAACATGAGTTCCCATCTATGTGATGGGTCTTAGGGGGGTTCAGATTCTGGATGAGGTCTTCTGCCTCTCCGGTCTATGTATTGATCCAAAAGGAGGGCAGTGAAATCTAGCAAACACAGACCAATCTGTATGTACCAGTTCCTGGTCTCTCTCCCCTGAGGGAACTGGCTTCAACACTGGACTCACCCGCCTTTATTTCCCCTCTGCTGCCTGCTCTCATAACCTGCTGCATTATCAGGGTACAGTGATCAAGCAAGAGAGTCACCAGGTGACCGTGTTGACAGGGCTGCTTAGCAGGAGCGCAGAAGGATTGAGATTCCACACCAATAACAGGATCTTTCCCAACGTTGCCAGCTCATGCAGACAGCAGACCCTCTTCTCTCCCGAGGAGGCCAGGATCAGAACCTGAGCCACAGAAAGGAAGGGGGTGGGGAGAAGAGAAGGCAGAAGAAGAAAAGAAAGCTTTTCCTTTTTTATTTTTAAAGCCAGTTCTATTCTGGGACTTTATTTACTTTTTTGTTCAGCTCCAGGGGTTAAAGGGCTCACAGTAATGGAAACTGGAGGTCACCGATTTATTGCTCTTCCTCTGGACTCTCTTCTGGGCCAGTTTGCTTGGTGGTGAGTACCAGCATCCTCAGCCTTTCTCACCCAGGACCTCAGCCTCATCCAGCCTGAGGACTCCCTCACTCCAGGACCTGGGAAAACTCAGCTCTGCTGTAGCCAGTGCTGGGCTCCACCAATCAGATGGTCAAGTGAATGTCCATAAACTACAACATCTCCTAAACCAACAGCTAGAAACTCAGGCAGGAGATGATAGGACAGTCCTATCAGGACACAATTTTTCTATTCTGGGAAATCTGAATTTTTTTCTCTTAAAGCCTCATAATGATTGGATGAGACGTATCTGAATTATGGAGGCTAATCTTTACTTCAGGTCATCTATCTATAAATGTTAACCTCATCTACGAAATACCTTCACAGCACTACCTCGGTTAATGCGTGGTGATGTCACTGGGCTGTAAAACCTAGCAAAGTGGACACATAAAATTAAGCATCACATATACGAAGTCCTCTTGTATCTATCTACTCTCTCTCAAGTCCATCCACTTCTCTCTGTGACTCCACATACCACCCTAATCTAAATGCCATCATCTTCCCTGAATCGATGCAATTGCTTCCTAAATTGTCTCCCTGCTTAAGCTTTTCGCAAACTATTCTTCACCCTGTAGCCAGAACCATCTTTTAAAAATATGTACCAGATTCTGTGTTCCCCTGTTTAAAATCACTCTGTTGCACTTGCCTGGGTCTAAGATCAGTCACAGCTCCTAATACCACCTAGAAAGTTCTGCTAGATCTGGCCCTTGCCCACTTCTGCTGCCTTCTTCATTCTTCCTGCATTCCAGCCAGACTAGCCTTTCAGTATCTTAAGTTTTTCCTATTTCCTTCTTCCATAGGGTCTTTGCACGGGGTCTTCCTTTTGCCTTACAGCTCGTTCTCTCTCCATGGGTCTGGGTAACTCCTACTTAGAGCCATTGTTGCCAACCTTATTCCCATTATCCTCCAGCCTGACCAGATCGTATCCTCTAAATATATATTATCACACCGCTTCTTTGGAGGACACATGGCCTTGGACAGTTACATTTGTGTGGGTGTGTGATTGGGGTCTGTGTCCCCCAGACATTGCCTTGTGAAGATGGAAGCAATGACTGACTTGTCCNAGAGCTTTTCTTTTGAGGAAGGTCAAGGCCAGCCTATGCAGGAGTGCTAAGCTATCCAGCAAGAGGTCAGATGTGCTCCTTCTTGTTCCCATGTGTGTCTTTTTGCAAGCCTATTTTCAGCCCCATTGGGGAAACTGAAGCACTTCAATCATTGGCTCATGAGTTAGCCCTGAGATCGCAAGAAGAAGGGGGTAGAACTCTTGTCCTCCAGAACATCTCAGGCTAGTGGGTTCCTGGAAAAATGCATATCTCTCCTCATATTAACAAGAGCTTTCTCTCAAAGAGTGACTTGATCATTTAGTGATTTAGTTGAGTCATTTTAAATCTGGATTTTTGTTAACCTTATTTTTATTCACACCCATTCTTGAGGATCTTGTCCTGAATTCACAAAGCCCAATTAAGTATGCTAGGCTAATAACTTCACCATGAAAATATCCCAAACTATTCAAGTCCTGAATAAAGTATTCTGCTTTTGACACTACCCACAAACCTCCTAGGATTTGAAAAACTTGAAGTATGCAGAGGGAAATCAGACTAAATGCTCACGTATATTTTATTGGAAACATTTCTTTAAAAACATGAAGACAAGGGGAAAAAAAGACCAAATTCAATTTTTGAGTCTGGCACTACAACTTCTCTACAAGTCACTCTATTCTAAACAAGAAAAATAAAATCAGCTTTGCTCCTGAACATATGCTTTTGACATTTTTTTTCCTTGAAGGCTGTGAATTATTAATAAACTAATTTCTCTTTATAGTTCAATCTTTGGAGATTTAAAGTGTTCTCTGAAATGCACTGGGAAAAGATAGAGCTTGAGTTCCAATCAGCTCCAGTCCTCTCTGGAGAGGCTGGCCTTGAGGTATCTCTGAGTCTTTGATATCAATCTTTGATTCAACTGGGAATTTCTGATCATTTCTAGAACTAGTCTGTTAATACTCCTTAATGCCCTGTTTAAGTTGGGCCATTTCTGCTAGCTGATTTTATGCTCTCACTTTGCTCCTGAGATATTTTATGTGTCTGTAGCATATGTATGTATGCACATCTCTCTCTTTCTCTGGTTATACTTGATGGATTATTTCTTGGCAAGTTGTGTTAGAAGGCAGGACTTTTGATAACAGAGGATGGCCAGTAAATCGGCAACTCTTGTAATAAACTGTGCTACATCTGAGTTCCACCAACAGTGCTTCCTCCCTCCTCAGTGGAGCTTACCGAAGAGAGCTTTTGGCTCTGTAGAGAAAATAAATTTGCAAAATCCCAAGCTGTGCAACAGTAGAATGAATGAGAGCTGGGTTAAGTTCCTTCCCTCTACCTTGCACCATTAAGCATGTTAAAAGGAGCACCCGGCTGAACAATAGTCAGAGGTGAGGAGAAAGGTTTCCTCCATCATCTGGGAATTCATACGATTTAGCTGAATGTCTGAAGTTACTTCACACATTATAATTCTGGTTGCCTACTGTGTTATCAGTGTATGAATATTATCATTCCTGTTTTTTTGTTTTGTTTTTTTCAGGGGATGGGGGATCAGAGGGAGAAACTGAGACACTGAATTTAGTTGCCTTGCATGATACCCTGCATACTGTATTCAGGGACTGAACATGAGTTCCCATCTATGTGATGGGTCTTAGGGGGGTTCAGATTCTGGATGAGGTCTTCTGCCTCTCCGGTCTATGTATTGATCCAAAAGGAGGGCAGTGAAATCTAGCAAACACAGACCAATCTGTATGTACCAGTTCCTGGTCTCTCTCCCCTGAGGGAACTGGCTTCAACACTGGACTCACCCGCCTTTATTTCCCCTCTGCTGCCTGCTCTCATAACCTGCTGCATTATCAGGGTACAGTGATCAAGCAAGAGAGTCACCAGGTGACCGTGTTGACAGGGCTGCTTAGCAGGAGCGCAGAAGGATTGAGATTCCACACCAATAACAGGATCTTTCCCAACGTTGCCAGCTCATGCAGACAGCAGACCCTCTTCTCTCCCGAGGAGGCCAGGATCAGAACCT
The DNA here is from genome assembly GCA_006410875.1 of Neotragus pygmaeus. NCBI lineage: Eukaryota > Metazoa > Chordata > Mammalia > Artiodactyla > Bovidae > Neotragus > Neotragus pygmaeus. Next base: position 3,673 of record SJYV01037450.1, on the reverse strand, counting down.
GAGCCACAGAAAGGAAGGGGGTGGGGAGAAGAGAAGGCAGAAGAAGAAAAGAAAGCTTTTCCTTTTTTATTTTTAAAGCCAGTTCTATTCTGGGACTTTATTTACTTTTTTGTTCAGCTCCAGGGGTTAAAGGGCTCACAGTAATGGAAACTGGAGGTCACCGATTTATTGCTCTTCCTCTGGACTCTCTTCTGGGCCAGTTTGCTTGGTGGTGAGTACCAGCATCCTCAGCCTTTCTCACCCAGGACCTCAGCCTCATCCAGCCTGAGGACTCCCTCACTCCAGGACCTGGGAAAACTCAGCTCTGCTGTAGCCAGTGCTGGGCTCCACCAATCAGATGGTCAAGTGAATGTCCATAAACTACAACATCTCCTAAACCAACAGCTAGAAACTCAGGCAGGAGATGATAGGACAGTCCTATCAGGACACAATTTTTCTATTCTGGGAAATCTGAATTTTTTTCTCTTAAAGCCTCATAATGATTGGATGAGACGTATCTGAATTATGGAGGCTAATCTTTACTTCAGGTCATCTATCTATAAATGTTAACCTCATCTACGAAATACCTTCACAGCACTACCTCGGTTAATGCGTGGTGATGTCACTGGGCTGTAAAACCTAGCAAAGTGGACACATAAAATTAAGCATCACATATACGAAGTCCTCTTGTATCTATCTACTCTCTCTCAAGTCCATCCACTTCTCTCTGTGACTCCACATACCACCCTAATCTAAATGCCATCATCTTCCCTGAATCGATGCAATTGCTTCCTAAATTGTCTCCCTGCTTAAGCTTTTCGCAAACTATTCTTCACCCTGTAGCCAGAACCATCTTTTAAAAATATGTACCAGATTCTGTGTTCCCCTGTTTAAAATCACTCTGTTGCACTTGCCTGGGTCTAAGATCAGTCACAGCTCCTAATACCACCTAGAAAGTTCTGCTAGATCTGGCCCTTGCCCACTTCTGCTGCCTTCTTCATTCTTCCTGCATTCCAGCCAGACTAGCCTTTCAGTATCTTAAGTTTTTCCTATTTCCTTCTTCCATAGGGTCTTTGCACGGGGTCTTCCTTTTGCCTTACAGCTCGTTCTCTCTCCATGGGTCTGGGTAACTCCTACTTAGAGCCATTGTTGCCAACCTTATTCCCATTATCCACCAGCCTGACCAGATCGTATCCTCTAAATATATATTATCACACCGCTTCTTTGGAGGACACATGGCCTTGGACAGTTACATTTGTGTGGGTGTGTGATTGGGGTCTGTGTCCCCCAGACATTGCCTTGTGAAGATGGAAGCAATGACTGACTTGTCCCCCACCACCTATCTGGTTTCCAGTATGGCGCTGAGACATGTGGATGCTCAGTAAATATTAAGGATNATTTGTGTGGGTGTGTGATTGGGGTCTGTGTCCCCCAGACATTGCCTTGTGAAGATGGAAGCAATGACTGACTTGTCCCCCACCACCTATCTGGTTTCCAGTATGGCGCTGAGACATGTGGATGCTCAGTAAATATTAAGGATCGAATATACGGGTGAATCGTCTGAGTTAGGATGGAGGTCAGGAGAAGGATGCTTGTTACATCCTGCCCCTTCCCTCTAACCTTTTCCCATTCTTCCCCCACACCTTGAACAAAACCACAGCTTCTTCTGATTACAACTTTATATCACAATTGAGCACTAAGACTAGGAGTTTTAAAAATGCCAGGAAATCAAGTGTTGACTGCTCCAGTCAGCTTGTTTGGCCCCTACACACACATATCTAGTTCAGCGTTCTTTAGTTCAGCGTTCCAGTTTTATCAGTATGAAGACATCCCCAACATTTTAAAATCTGGAGATTTCATCTAAAAATATTAATTTATGGCTTCTTATTGAAAAGGAAAAGAAAAAAACATCTGTCTATGCTTGGCCTGCCATCCCATATGGCAAAAGTCAACTTTGGTTCAGCAGCAGCTGTCCATATAAGACAGGACAGGCAATACATGCCCTCACTCAGGTTACCTGCCCTGTGTACACCGGCGTTGGAGTTCCCTGCCGTAACTGACAGTAAACTTAACATTTCCTCACTTTATTCTGTCTCTTCGGTAAACTCTAAGGAATGTATCCTCGGGGAGAAATGCAGTTGTATAAAAACTGTCAAAGAGCAATCTGATAACGTGTCTGCTGGTGCTCTCTTCTTAGGCTGTGCTGACCACAGCAGTGGCAGCAGTCTGCCCTTCACTTAACCTTTTTGATTTGGGTGGGCCAAGGACGAGGTGAAGCTCTGAATTTGCAGCCAGTTTCTCTACAAAAACTGAAATGATCGTATCCATACATCCGTTGCTTTTGTCTATAGGATGGGAGTGAAAATACTTAGCATTACTGTCAGCCAAAATGGCACAACATGAAGGCCACGCATACAAATTTTTTATGGCCTGACTTCTCCCGGGAACTTAAGTAAATTCCCTGAGCTTGTGACCTTCCACTGGACACAATACAAAGGGTCGTTATTTGCTTGATTCTCATGCTTAAAGGGGGAAAAAAAAAGAAAGGAAGTCCAGATGAAAGTTAAAAATAGGGCATGTGAATTTAATGCAACTTTCTCTGGGATCATAAGTCTGCTGAAGGGAAGTAAAGAGGGAAGAAAAAAATAGACACTATATTGAATGAGCTTCCTGGAAGAATGCTATTTGCTCACAAATGTTTATTCAAAGGACTCCTCAGACTTATTCCTCATTAACGAAAGTGTCCTGGAATGTAGGTGGAATCCATCAGAACATCCTTGAGGGAAACTTGAGAGCTAACTCAGAAAAACCTCAGGCTTACAGACATTTTTTTCCTGCTCTGTCGATCTTTTCCAATTACTCTTCACCCTTGTTATTAAGTATTCTTTCACCATATCTAGAATTTGTACACATAAAACTCCCACCTTCTTGCAAGTTGAAATTTTGCTTTGGGTCACATGGCTGAGTTAGGAAAAAAATAACCAAATTCCAGGGGTCCACAGGAAAAAGGGCCTCATCTACTTTGCAGATAGGATTCACTGTAGTACACAAAGGTTATTTTCTGCAGTTTGGTCTGAGGGAATGACTGAATCTAAACTTCAGCTTGCTTCTGAAGCATAATTCCAATCAGGGAATTATGTCGCAGGTGGAGACATATCCCTGGGAAAGAAAGTATCTGCTTTCACACAGATGTCATCAGTAATAAAGAAAGACGGGGAAGCAGTGTGATCTGGGAATTGGATCATGTTCATATCAGATCTGCTTTTCAGTTGTAAAAACAGTAAGTTATGCTCAGTTATTCTTATATACACTGTGAAAAACTTTTCTTAGCTTTACCAGAGTCCAGAGAGAGGCACAGAGGAGACCCTGGCGAAGACTTTAGAAAAATGATTATCTCTGAATTCTACCGCAAACTCTATCCTGGTTCAGAAGCAAGAGGCTTGGGGGAAAATAAGTTTAAGCTCATAAAAACACTCAAAGGGCATACTGGTCATCAAACAGCTCTGAGCAAACTGCATTTGCAAATAAATCTGAAAACATGTGGATTCAATTTTCCTTGAAATGCCCAGAGGTTAAAAAATTAAGGGGGGAATGTTTGGCAGAAAGAACCTGGGGTTTGGCTGTGCACACAAGTTTCTGAAAAATAAATTGATTGTTTTGCCAGAGAGAATATATTACCTGGTCCCCCTTTTCA
>SJYV01037445.1:954285-987235 GCA_006410875.1 Neotragus pygmaeus | reverse complement strand
TTGGCAATTTGATCTCTGGTTCCTCTGCCTTTTCTAAAACCAGCTTGAACATCTGCAAGTTCATGGTTTGCGTATTGCTGAAGCCTGGCTTGAAGAATTTTGAGCATTATTTTACTAGCATGTGAGATGAATGAAACTGTACAGTAGTGATGTAGTGAAATTGACATAATTTACCACATATACGTATAGTGATGTGGCGATGTAGTGAAACTGGCATAATCTACCACATATAGCACAAGCCTAATATAGTGTCTCACCCTTATTTAAAACTCAATTTAAGAAAGTATTTTCCTGTGGGGAAAAATTGAAATTAAATTTGGGCAGCTGCTTAATATCTAGGCTTCTGTAAATCGGAGGTCAGAAGACCTACATTAATTCATTTATGAGGATTAAAGAAGTCAAGATACATATGTGACCTGTTTAGTCGTCACTGGACTGGAGAGTTGGAAGATAAGGCAGAGTCAAGAGGTCAGTGTTTTAAGACTGAAAGTGTTGCTCACAACTCACAAATATCATAAAATACAGAACTAAACATTTGATTGTTATTGTAAGTCTCAGGACCACACCTTTTCAAGGAGAGCAGGACATCTTTAAGAATTTTATATATTAGTTCTCCATGTAAAATTGTACGCATTGGACTTCTGTGTAAAAGTATGTAGATGCTTACTTCCATGGTAAAGTTGATGTGGCCACAGAGAGAAGAGAGCATGATGCTTGGAGGAAGGTCATTTTACTCACAGGTCCCAAAGAGCAGGGTCACTACATGCCATGCAGGGCCACAAGGGAAGTGCCCAGTTTTTGGTCAGGGGGCAGAAGATAGGGACAAAGGCTAGTCTAGACCAGGGGCTTTATTGAGGATTTCACAAGAAAGGGAAGGTAAGGTAAGGGATATAGTTTAGGCCTGGCTAGTTTGAATAATTCTAGGAGGCTTTGGGCTAAAGAGGTGATCTGTGGTTGCCCAAGACAGAGGGCAAGTGGTATTGGCTTGGCATGTGAGGGATTGGATAAGGAGGTGGTGGGGGTTATAGACTCGTGATAGACTCAGTGGGTTATAGACTCTCAGTTGAGCCTGTTGCTGAGAAAGGACTAACCCTGGGAGCAGCAGCCTCTTCTGGGGCAGCAAGATTTTATAACATCATAAAAACCAGAAAATAAAAATAATGAGAGATACACTAAGCCTTAGGACAATACATTTCAAGGAGTTCAGCTCATAGGTTAGATTTTATGCATTGGAATTTTATGTAAAATTTTACATATTGGACTGTCATGTATAATTTTTGCTGAATAAGGATTTACACATTAAAGCAAGAAAAGAAGGAAGGAGAAAAGAAAGAAGAGAGGAAGGAAGCAAGGAAGGAAAATAAAAACAAGCTCAAACCCCAGAGGCAGGAGGAGAAGGGGATGACAGAGGATGAGATGGCTGGATGGCATCACTGACTTGATGGACGTGANAGAAGAGAGGAAGGAAGCAAGGAAGGAAAATAAAAACAAGCTCAAACCCCAGAGGCAGGAGGAGAAGGGGATGACAGAGGATGAGATGGCTGGATGGCATCACTGACTTGATGGACGTGAGTCTGAGTGAACTCTGGGAGTTGATGATGGACAGGGAGGTCTGGCGTGCTGCAACTCATGGGGTTGCAAAGAGTCAGACACGACTGAGCGACTGAACTGAGCTGAACTGAAAACCCCAAAACCTCTGCAAAAAAATGTTCTTTAATAATTAGCATTAAATAAGATTGATTTTGTTAAATTTGCCTTAGTCTCATCCTCCTTCCCTATGGTCCCCCACCCCCAGGGACACTTGACAATGTCTGGAAACATTTTTGATTATCACAATTTGGGGGTTACAGCTGGCATCAAGTGAGTAGTGGCCAGGGATCCTGTTAGACATCCCATGTTACAAAGGATAGCCTCCCACAAACAAATGTTTCTCAGCCAAAATGTCAATAGTGCCAAGACTAAGAAATCTGGATCTACATTAATATTTTAGAGAAGGATGCCATTTTTAAAAACAGCTATTTGTCCTCCCATACTGCAACTGACACTAAAGCCAAATTAATGACTTAGAAAACATATCAGAAAGGCTTTCCTTAAAAATACATTTACTGAAAAAACATTTTTCTTAATTAAAGATTATTTTATACAATGTTTTAAAATCAGTGCCACTTGATTTCTAATTTTCTGATCAGATTAATCACGTGTTTAGCTGCTTACCTTGCCTTTATTTAAAAGAAATTTTTAAAAATTAAAAAAAGAGAGTGAGAAAATCTCAAAATTTGCTTTCTCTGTGAAACTGTGTACTTCTGGGAACCTAGCCCAGCAAGAGTGCATCTAACTGCTTCCCCCATTATCAATGAACTTCAGGGTCATAAAGAGAACAGTAGGCAGAGGAAGAATTAAGAAGGTGACAGCTTTATTGCTCATTATGGATTGAAACAAGCAATGGTGCTTTGATTCTGCTATTATGGGAAACAATATATTAAGGCTAAATAAGTGAGAAAGTTGTAAACAAAAATTTTAGGCCATTATTTAATAAATATAACTACTTTGACATGTGTTGAGTTAGATGTAAAATATGAAAACTAGTTTGAAGGAAACAAAGATGCCACTTTTGAGGAACCTCTGATATCAGTGGATTCAGACAAGGAATGTGATATTCTGAATAAATTGTGTAAAAGTGGAAAGAAAAACATTGTCTAAAATCTAAAGAAAAATACTTCTTGGGTGACTTGGCTATGTAAACATAACAGCATTAAATAATTTACAGTCATAGAAATGTGTTCAAAATATGGTTAAATGCTGTATTTTGTGAATTCATTTGGTGAAGTACCATCTTACATATTTTCTCCCCAAGTAATCTAGGAGGTTCAAGTTGGTTTTCTACCTTATTCCTCTTTCATTTTGTATTATACGACTTTGCTCAAATGCTATATCTATCCTGGCAAATAGGGAGTAGTTAATTAAATTGAATTGACTTGTACAATACTATTATCTTCTGGTTACCTTTAACTTCCTTGACTAACCCATATGCTTCTCTTTTTTCTTATTTTTTCTGCTCCCATAAGTTCAGCTATCATCTATATGATAATGATTTTTAAAATTGTATTTCTTTCTAGCCCAAATCACTATTTTTAACTTTTTCCTATGGACCCAACACCTCCTCCTTTATTCATCTGAGTGGGTGTCTTCCAAACTCCTAACACAGTAATTTATAAGTTGTCTGTCAGAGGAGCCTGGCAGGCTACAGTCCACAGGGTCACAGAGTTGGACATGACTGAAGCGATTGAACACATTGTCATTGTCCCTGGTTTTTTGACAGATGCACTGAAAGTTCACATAAAGAGGATGAAAGCATGATTCTAGGGTCTTGAGGACATGGTCTCATCCAGTCTATATATGTATTAACATGCTGAAAATTGGCCAAGGGAATAAGGAGGATGGGGACTATCTACTATGTATGTCATTTAAGTTGTGATAACTTGTAGAAGCCCCTTCTATGGTGTGTTGAGGAAAATAATCAAACATCATGAGCAGGGGGAAAATGGGAGATAATGTAAATTTCAGTAGCCTTTCCTATGCCACTGCCTTGTGAAGAGTATGGTATAGAGTAGACACTTACNTAAGTTGTGATAACTTGTAGAAGCCCCTTCTATGGTGTGTTGAGGAAAATAATCAAACATCATGAGCAGGGGGAAAATGGGAGATAATGTAAATTTCAGTAGCCTTTCCTATGCCACTGCCTTGTGAAGAGTATGGTATAGAGTAGACACTTACTAAAATTTTGTTGAATACATGACTCAGAAGCTCCCATGTCTTTGGCAAACTTTTTTTTTTTTTTTTTTTCCTGAAAAGGACCATATAGTAAATACTTTAGGATTTATGGGACATATGATCTGTGTCACAGCTATTAATTTTGCATTTGTTGAGTAAAAGTAACCATAGTATACCACTGTCTCTAATAGAATCACTCAGAATAGAACTTTTATAAGCTCCTACTTTCATATCTTTCCACTTTGCAGTATTAATGTCTGCATGCATGCATACTATGTCACTTCAGTCATGTCTGACTCTTTGCGACCTCATGGACTGTAGCCCACCAGGCTCCTCTGTCCATGGGATTCTCCAGGTAAGAATACTGGAGTTCATTGCCATGCCCTCCTTCAGGTGATCTTCCCAACCCAAGGATCGAACCTGCATCTCTTATATTTCCTGCACTGGTAGGTAGGTCCTTTACCACTAGTACCAGCTAAGAAGCCCCAGTTAATGTCTACATACTTTGCTTTCTTCTATCTTATAGCCAGTAGCTGTCCATATCCCTAGTTAAGGCTAACTCTCTTCTCTTCTCTAAGCCAGATCCTATTCCATTTTATTTACTCAAGAATGCCACTCTGTTAATTGCCCTTTCTTCTTTATATCATCAGTTGTTTCCATCTTCTGAATTAATCCTGTCAGCATCCACACTGTTATTTCTCTCATTTTGGTATAGAGGAAAGGAACAATTTTTGATTCCACTTCCCCTTCCTCCTGGTATCACCCTAACTTTCTGGTCTCCTTATAGCAAAGTTCCTTGAGAGAATTGTCAGGACTGGCCATTTCCAATTCTTTACCTCCAATTTTCTCCTAAATCCACCACTCCAAATAGAATTTGGCCTTTATTATTCCATCACAAAATAGGACCCTTGTCAATGTCACCAATGGCCTCCACTGATAGAATTAATGGTCAGTTCTCACTCCTCAACTTATTTGACCTACCAAAATCATTGAACATAAGTACTACTTCCTCTTCACTTAAATACTCTTTTCATGGTGTTTAAGGCATCACAGTCTCCTTGTTTTCTTCCTACAGAATTAGCCCCTCATCTCAGTCTCCCGAGCTTTTCCCTTCTCTTAAAATGTTTAACAGCTGAGTGCTCCAAGGCATTTTCTTATACTTCTTAAGTTCTCTCCATCCACCTTCTTGATGAGCTCATCAAATTGTATGTCTTTAAGTAATTATCTGTTTACTGATAGCTTCCAAATGTATGTTTCCACCCAGGAGCTCTCTGTTATGTTTAAGGTTTGTATACTCAGTATCTTGATCCAAGTCATTTATCATATATTTGATTTGTGCTTATATGTGGCTATTTTCTCCTTGTCTATGGTTAGTTTCTTCATTCTTTTTATAGTGTCTTTTGAAGATTAGGTGTTTTTAATTAGGTGTTTTAATTAGGCTCTTATTTGGTGCCCATCTCTCAGGGATCACCATCCTTTGTTGATTTCAAATGTCTTCAACATTTTTGTTTCTTATATTTGTTTAGAATGTTTGCCTTTTTCAGGTAACAGAGCAAACTGAAGTCCCAATTTGTCTGTGATTTTTCTTTAAACCATAGTTTTGAGATTATATCTATAAAGTGTTCATTTAACCTAAGGTCATAAAGAATTTCTCCTGTTTCCTTTTAGAACTTTTGTCATTTTGAGTTTTAAAATCAGTACTATAATTTGTTCTGAGTCAATTGTTATATACATTGCAAGGTATTAATCAAAATTATTGGTTTTACATTATAGTTACCTAGTCATTTCAGCAACATTTGTTGAAAAGACTAACTTATTTCTTAGTGAAACCTTTGCACTTTTTTCAGAGTCAGTTGTTCAGATGTTCAAGCCTATTTCTATACTCCTTTTTGGTTGTTCACTTCATTCATTGATGCCACAGAATCACAAGGGTTTTCAACTCAGGTATCACCCCTCCAGTGCTCTGCTTTGCAACTTCTAGCACTATGGTCTTCCTGGGCTCAGCACTATCTCCCCAACTCAGAAGGTACTCTGGGTTCTGCTCCTTGCACTGAAGCCTGGAGATTATCTCATGGCAGCAAGCCAGCCTTTGTTTGTTGATTTCAAATGTCTTCTACATTTTTGTTTCTTATATTTGTTTAGAATGTTTTTCTTTTTCAAGTAACAGAGCAAATCTATTTGTTTATTATTCCATCATCACCAGAATCCAAATTTATCATTCCTGGGCCTCATTTTCCCATAAAATCAGAGGCAATGGGGGGAAAAAAAAACTTAAAAATCTCTCCAAACTGTATAAAAAATAGAAAGGTAAAGTGTTAATTACACAATGGATTCATACACTTAAGAATATCACATAGGGCTGAAGATAATCAGAAGATTAATAGGACAAATTTAAAAATATTTTACACCTTGACTTATGTGTAACATATAATCATATAGGGCATTGTCTTTTTGCCACGTGGGCTGTTGGAAGAGAACAGATTTATTTAGGCTGTAAAAAGTTCAAGCTGATGGGTTTTCCCTGCTTTAACAATTAAATGATCTTGGCAGTTGATCGGTCTGATGGTTGTTATGAAATACATTTTGCAACTGTCCTTTAATCCTTGCCTGGTGACATGCTGGTACATCTCACTCTCACTTGGGAACTTGGATGGGCACCATGATGTTCCTTTGATTACAGGATTGTTATTAAGCTGTATTTCCCTCCAGTAGAGTGGGAACTATGCTGTTAAACTGGAGAAGTCAGCCAAAGTAAAAGAAAGTTGAATATTCAAATAGCCTGTGTGCCAAGTGACTGACAGCCCCTCAAAAGACATTCCGGAACAGAGCAAAAACAGTCTCTCATTCAGCTATATCACCTTAGTGTATGTATAGGACCATAAATTCCTAATTGGCTTAAAAAATTTTCTTAAGTTCAATAATTTTCAGTGTCTGCAGCCAACCTATATGTTTGTATTAGAAACTTGGACATAAAGTGATCAAGGATTATTTGCTCAAAGTGTGCTAAAGAAAAAGCAAATGTAATTTTTCCCATTTAACTCCATAAAAATGCTAAATATCTCTGCCTTTGCTTTTTCCACTCACCAAATCTCAGTCCTAATAGCCCTAATAACAGCTATTGAAGCAACAACAAAATTTTGTCTCAAGCAATATAGCAAATGCTTAGAGAATAGACATTAATAAGATAATAGGGTTCTAGAATTTTAAGAACTTACAAAATGGTTCAGAATACCTAAAATTGGAATAAACACTTTATTCAATTACTGTCCTCCTGAAATCAGTCAAGTTCAGTTAGTTCAGTTCAGTTCAGTCGCGTCCAACTCTTTGCAACCCCGTGGACTACAGCACGCCAGGCTTCCCTGTCCATCACCAAGTCCTGGAGCTTACTCAAACTCATATCCATTGAGTCAGTGATGCCATCCAACCATCCTCTGTCATCCCCTTCTCCTCCTGCCTTCAATCTTTCTCAGCATCACGGTCTTTTCAAATGAGTCAGTTCTTCCCATCAGGTGGCCAAAGTATTGGAATTTCAACTTCAGCATCAGTCCTTCCAAAGTATTCAGTACTGATTTCCTTTAGGATGGATTGGTTGGATCTCCTGGCAGTCCAAGGGACTCTCAAGAGTTTTCTCTAACACCACAGTTCAAAAGCATCAATTATTTGGCACTCAGCTTTCTTTATAGTCCAACTCTCACATCCATACATGACTACTAGAAAAACCATAGCCTTGACTAGGTGGACCTTTGTTGGCAAAGTAATGTCTCTACTTTTTAATATGCTGTCTAGGTTGGTCATAGCTTTTCTTCCAAGGAGTAAGCATCTTGTAATTTCATGGCTGCAGTGGCTATCTGCAGTGATTTTTGAGCCCCTCAAAATGAAGTCTGTCACTGTTTCCACTGTTTCTCCATCTGTTTGCCATGAAGTGATGGGACAAGATGTCATGATCTTAGTTTTCTGAATGTTGAGTTGTAAGTCAACTTTTTCACTCTTCCCTTTCACTTTCATCAAGAGGCTCTTTAGTTCTTCGCTTTCTGTCATAAGTGTGGTGTCATCTGCATATCTGAGATTATTGATATTTCTCCCGGCAATCTTGTTTCCAGCTTGTGCTTCATTCAGTTCAGCATTTCTCATGATGTACTCAGCATATAAATTAAATAAGCAAGGTGACAATATACAGCCTTAATGTACTCCTTTCCCGATTTGGAGCCAATTATTTGGAACCAGTCTGTTGTTCCATGTCCAGTTCTAACTTTTGCTTCTTGACCTGCATACAGATTTCTCAGGAGGCAATTCAGGTGGTCTGGTATTTCCATCTCTTAAAGAATTGTCCACAGTTTGTTGTGATCTACACTGTCAGAGGCTTTGGCATAGTCAATAAAGTAGAAGTAGGTGTTTTTCTGGAGCTCTCTTCCTTATTGGATGATCCAACGAATGTTGACAATTTGATCTCTTGTTCCTCTGCCTTTTGTAAATCCAGCTTGAACAGCTGGAAGTTCACAGTTCACATACTGTTGAAGCCTGGCTTGGAGAATTTTGAGCATTACTTTGCTAGCCTGTGAGATGAGTGCAATTTTGTGTAGTTTGTGCATTCTTTGGCATTGCTGTTCTTTGGGGCTGGAATGGAAAGTGAGCTTTTCCAGTCCTGTGGCCACTGCTGAGTTTTCCAAATTTGCTGGCATATTGAGTTCAGCACTTTAACAGCATCATCTTTTAGGATTTGAAATAACTCAACTGGAATTCCATCACCTCCAGTAGCTTTGTTCATAGTGATGTTTCCTAAGGTCCAGTTGACTTCACATTCCAGGATGTCTGGCTCTAGGTAAGTGATCACACCATCATGATTATCTGGGTTGTGAGTATCCTTTTTGTATAGTTCTTCTGTGTATTCTTACCCCCTCTTCTTAATATTCATTAATGAAATGTAAATCAAAACTGCAATGATGTTTCTACATGCCTATTAAAATTATTAAAATTGAAAACACTGATGATACCAAGTAATAGAGAGGATATGGAGAAACTAGAACTCAAATGAACTCCTAGTGGGAAAACAAAATGGTACAACCACTTTGGAAAACAGTTGTCAGGTTTTTATAAAAAATTAAAAGAATACTAGCCATATGATTCAAACATTTATTTCTAGATAGTTCATACATAGACTTGAATACATATGTTCATAGTGCTTTATTCATCCTAGTTAAATAATTGGAGTCATCCAAACATCCCTCCAAATGAATAGAATACTATTCAGCAATAAAAAAGAATTAATTCTTTGTTTGGTATTTTTTATTGTAAAAGTCATATAATATAAAACATACTATTTTAACTGTGTTTAACTGTATAGTTCAGTGGCACTAAGTACATTAACATTATTGTGCAATTCCTACCATCATCCATCTCTCAAATATTTCATGTTTCTAAACTGAAACTCTGTCCCCATTAACCAGTAACTCCCCATTTTCCCTCCCTACTCCCACTCCCAGCCCCTGACACCTATCAATGTACTTTTCTTGCTCTATGAGTTTGACTATTGTAGGTATCTCGTATAAGTAGAATCAAACAGTTTTTGTCTGTACCTAACGTATATAGTGGAGAAAGCAATGGCAACCCACTCCAGTACTCTTGCCTGGAAAATTCCATGGACAGAGGAGCCTGGTAGGCTGCAGTCCATGGGGTCGCTAAGAGTCGGATATGACTGAGCAGCTTCATGTTCACTTTTCACTTTCATGCATTGGAGAAGGAAATGGCAACCCACTCCAGTGTTCTTGCCTGGAGAATCCCAGTGACGGGGGAGCCTGGTGGGCTGCTGTCTATGGGGTCACACAGAGTCAGACACGACTGAAGCGACTTAGCAGCAGAAGCAATGTATATTGGAATGCATTTTTAAGGTTAGCTTAACATATGTCCTGCAAACAGATTCTAGCTTCTTTTTTCCTTCTGTGCTGTACAATACATCCTCATTAGTTATCTACTTTAGACATAGCTGTGTATCTATGTCAATTCCAGTCTTTTAATTTATCCCATCCCCTTTTGACCCCTTGGAAATAATTGATATATGGTATAACCTGGATCAATCTTAAATAATTATGTGAAGTCTTTTATGGTCCTGGACCCAAGTCCAATGTCTGTGTCGGGGGCAGTGAGTGAGAATCTCCCACATGACACCAAGCAATTCTGGGACACCAGCAGGATTTCTGAGAATTCAGCTGAATTCTGACACTATCTACCCAGAGATATCATCAGATTGTACAGACTGAGGGCTCAGTCCTACAAGACTTTCTACACAGTCCTCTCCACCTCCATGTTCAGATGCCATCTGTAAGCCTATGCTACCTGTGCTTCTTCCAGTCAACTGGTTATAAATCAGAAGTTCTCATAACCTCATTGTGGGTTTAACTAATTTGCTAGAGTGGCTCAAAGAACTCGAAAATATTTTGCCTACTAGAGACTTAACAGCAGCAGCAGATTACCAGTTTATTACTGCCGGGGTCCAGCCTCAGTGGATCCAGGGTGATTCAAAGGTGGGGACAGAGTCGGCGTCCTGGAAAAAACTTATTTCATTACAGATAAAGAGAGAGATTAGAAACGGATAGTGTAGTAGGAAAATTAGTGGAGAAAAAGGGGCTGAATAACTGGTTTACATGGAATACCAATCACCACCTACGTAGGCCACAGGTGTCTTTCCATTCTCCCAAAGGAGAGGAGGCACTGAGGCCTCCCCGGTCCGATCTCAGAAGCCCCGGCAGAATTAGCAGGCTTGGTGAGTACCCACATTTCAGATGGGAATTCAGCCAGGAAAGCTGAATGAGAAAAAGAAATGACACAGTCTTTCCAGAAACTGATCCCATTTCTTTATTTTTCAGGTTTGTTTATATACGTTTTGTTATACATAGGGCTGAATAAAGAGTCATGAGGGGGTCAGCAGACCTGACCCTTGTCACAATCAGGTGCTTCATATAAAATTATACAAAAGTCTTACGGTTTTTTACATCATCTTTTGGCCATGAGGCCTGCTGACATTTTATGACCCTTTCTGATACCGGTCAGTTAACCAGAAAACTTATTTTTCCAGGGGTGATTTTTTCTTAAATCAGGAGCCACCCTCCAAATAAAGTTGCATTCTTATAGGGTGAGGGTGTAGTGAGTTATAAGTAGGAAAGGAATTTACTTAACCTAAGGTTAACATGATTAATCTTAAAGGTTAATAGTTATTTTTCCTATATGCTAGTTATATTCATTATAAGGGCAGGGAATATGGAGATTTAACAGCAAACATCAGCCCAACAAATGGAAACCTTTCACCAACGTTCCCTTTNTTTTTTTTTGTTTTCTTCCATTAAGAAAAACTGAGGCCAAACATCATTTCTCAGATATTTCCAAATGTGTCTTTTAGGAAGGGGGAACAGCATTTTTTTTTTCCCCTGCAAAATCATGTGTTTGTATGGGCCAATTGTAGACCGTAATGGCTTTTGTTAATATTTCTCCTGGGACGGACTGTGTCATCCATGGGTAGAATTTGGACTCTATCCTCAGTAATCATGGTTCACGATTTTTTTTGAAGCATCAGAGGGAATCATAGGAGTGGCGCACATGTCATTTTACTCATAGGAACCTACTTTAAAATGGATTCTACGTTTAATACTAAGCTGAAATCTATATGCAATGAATGAAATTTCTATATGCGCTCTTTTCTCATTAATATTTCCTTAAAACTAGTACAATTTTCTAGCCCACATAAATTAATGAATAACACCAGTTAGGAAACATGGTGCCTGAAAATGATTTCAAGTATATTTCCCCCGCTTGTATTATCAATACTGCTTATGCCTTGTCAGCAAGTAAAATGTAAATGTTATGTGATCTTAGAATTGGTGACATTTATTTGCAGGGCCTCAGAGGGAAGTTTTAGTAGGCAGCTCTTACTCTCATTGTTTCCTACACCATGTATATGAAATTATTTTACAAGCTTGGGAGGGGAAATAAACCTCTCTTCCTAAAAACCAGGAAAATGATAGCAATGATCTGTTTCTACAGTAATTCCTTTCTTCTGGGCAAAGGTGAATTTCTGCTCTACTCGGCCACGGGCACGAAAGGAATACTGATGAGGGAAAAGGAGGCTTTTGTAAGAGAACAAGTCAGTATTTGTGGCCTGTGATGATCCAAATAATCAGTAGGCTTGGAAATTCCCTGCTGAAGAGCCATCACAGAACCGAAGGCTGACTCAAGATTTCTTGAGAACGCTGGTATCCTTTCAACAGGATCTAAAACGAGAGCTCCGGCAAGACAGATCGAGGAAAAGGGCCTCCTTCTATTTTTAAAAAAATACCCAACATTCATGGTTTTCATATTTTCCTAGCCTGTAATTACTCTTAATCAAAGTACAACAAATAGTAAACAGTAAAAATGAAATAAATGTGGTGACAGTTTGCCAATAACGAGAAGAAAATGTTCCATCTGTCTAGCCGCGAGTAAAATGGGTGTAATTACTGCTCATTTTTCTCGTAATTGCTGAGTTATTAGTTTAAAGCTTACACCCAACTGGTGAACAGTGAGTACTGCCCGTTCCCTAATTATAGCTCTGCTTTGCCGAGCTTGAATCAGAGAAGGCGAGAGTGGGGAAAGCGATCTGAATTAACCCTGACAGCATGCAGAGAATGGTGACTGGCTATTTAATTTGAATTTTATAAACTCCGGGTGCCTGTGCCACCCAAATATTAAACCACGGAGCTTGTCATTCTGTTTCAAATTATGTTTTATTTTTTAATGAATCATCTTGAATCCATTTCCAGTGATGAACTTGGGAGGCGGTTTTTGCTGGAAACCATCCAAGCCGACCACCACCCTTTAAATCCTATTTGTTAAAGTGACACACAGTTGATTTGTACCCAGAGCTCTAGGAGTGGTTATGTTCCTATCTTTTGATCAAGGAACTTCCTTTAGGAAGTTCAGGATTACATACAGGCAGTCTGACCTGANATATTTGCCATACATGTAACAAAGACTATCCTAAATATCTAAGAAGGCCTACACATAAGTAGAAAAATAGGCATTAGGCATGAGAAAATAAAAATGGCCAATAAACTTGGAATTTAAATTCCACAGGAGCAGGAATTTGTTCACTGCTGTCTCCAGCATCTAGAGCAGTACCCTAATGTTTATTTAACATGAAGTAAAATGTGAAAACATGCTCCTTTTAAGTTTCAATCATGAAATCACAATTTTAAATGGAGACATATTTTACCCATTGGATTGGAAAAAAATTTCAGTGTTGGTTATGAGGTGGGGAAATGTAAACACTTGTGTGGTGCTGGAAGTGTAAAATATACATTCTTGTTGTTTAATTGTTAAGTCATGTCCAACTCTTTTTGCAACCCCATGACTATACTCCACCAGGTTCCTCTGTCCATGGGATTTTCCAGACAAGACTACTGGACTAGGTTGCCATTTTCTTCTCCAGGGGATCTTACCCACAACTTCTACATTGACAGGCAGATTCTTTACCACTGAGCCACCAGGGAAGCCCCATAGACATCTGCATCTACCAAGTACAAGAATGCACATACCTTTTGATCTAGCAATGCCAACTCTCAGGAAATTATTGAGCTCGTGTGCTCGTTCAAAGGGTATCAATCACAGAACTGTTTGAGATAACTGAAAGTTGTTAAGTGACGAAATATTCATCAACATGGAAGTAACTGAATAGGCTATGGTAAAATCAAAGTACGAATAGTATGGAATAGTTTAAAACAATGAGGTATGGCTACAGGTACCAATCCATGCCCGCCTCATGCCCCCAAAAGGCAAGCTGCATAACAATATTAACAAAGTAATACCCATAAAACAAAACTGTAGACATGTGCATATGATGCTCTCTACATAAATGCATAGAAAAAAGTTTGGATAGGACATTTTTTTCTTCATATACATTCTGGAATCTTCCCATGTCAAAAGAAAAAAAATCAAACTCGTTCTTTTACAAAGGTTGTGGAATGTTCCATTGACTGGGTATAGCATGACCTAATCAATTCCCTGTTGATGAATGTACGGTTGTTCTTGAATAGCTTTATTAAGTATAATTCACATACTACACAATTCACCCACTTAAAGTATATAATTCAATGGTTTTAGAATATTACATTATTATTTTTAAAATTTTTTATTATTCTTATTATTTTTACTTTACAATATTGTATTGGTTTTGCCATACATCAACATGAATCTGCCATGGGTGTACACATGTTCCCAATCCTGAACCCCCCTCCCTCCTCCCTCCCCATACCATCCCTCTGGGTTATCCCAGTGCACCAGCCCCAAGCATCCTGTATCCTGCATCAAACCTAGACTGGCAATTCATTTCTTATATGATACTATACATGTTTCAATGCCATTCTCCCAGATCATCCAACCCTCTCCTTCTCCCACAAAGTCCCAAAGACTGTTCTACACATCTGTGTCTCTTTTGCTGTCTCGCACACAGGGTTATCATTACCGTATTTCTAAATTCCATATATATATGCTAGTATACTATATTGGTGTTTTTCTTTATGGCTTACTTCACTCTGTATAATAGGCTCCAGTTTCATCTACCTCATTAGAACTGATTCAAATGTATTCTTTTTGATGGCTGAGTAATACTCCATTGTGTATATGTACCACCGCTTTCTTATCCATTCGTCTGCTGATGGACATCTAGGTTGCTTCCATGTTCCTGGCTATTATTAACAGTGCTGCAATGAACATTGGGGTACATGTATCTCTTTCAATTCTGGTTTCCTCTATGTGTATGCCCAGCAGTGGGATTGCTGGGTCATAAGGCAGTTCTATTTCCAGTTTTTAAGGAATTCTCCACACTGTTCTCCATAGTAGCTGTACTAGTTTGCACTCCCACCAACAGTGTAAGAGGGTTCCCTTTTCTCCACACCCTCTCCAGCATTTATTGCTTGTAGACTTTTGGATCACAGCCATTCTGACTGGTGTGAAATGGTACCTCATTGTGGTTTTGATTTGCATTTCTCTGATAATGAGTGATATTGAGCATCTTTTCATGTGTTAGCCATCTGTGTGTCTTCTTTGGAGAAATGTCTATTTAGTTCTTTGGCCCATTTTTTAATTGGGTCATTTATTTTTCTGGAATTGAGCTGCATGAGTTGCTTGTATATTTTTGAGATTAGTTGTCAGTTGCTTCATCTGCTATTATTTTCTCCCATTCCAAAGGCTGTCTTTTCACCTTGCTTCTAGTTTCCTTTGTTGTGCAGAAGCTTTTAATTTTAATTAGATCCTATTTGTTTATTTTTGCTTTTATTTCCAGTATTCTGGGAGGTGGATCATAGAGGATCCTGCTGTGATTTATGTCGGAGAGTGTTTTGCCTATGCTCTCCTCTAGGAGTTTTATAGTTGTTTCTGGTCTTATGTTTAGATCTTTAATCCATCTTGAGTTTATTTTTGTGTGTGGTGTTAGAAAGTGATCTAGTTTCATTCTTTTACAAGTGGTTGACCAGTTTTCCCAGCACCACTTGTTAAAGAGATTGCCTTTAATCCATTGTATATTCTTGCCTCCTTTGTCGAAGATAAATCCACACACCCATGGACACCTTATCTCTGGGCTTTCTATTTTGTTTCATTGATCTATATTTCTGTCTTTGTGCCAGTACCACACTGTCTTGATGACTGTGGCTTTGTAGTAGAGCCTGTAGTCAGGCAGGTTGATTCCTCCAGTTCCATTCTTCTTTCTCAAGATTGCTTTGGCTATTCGAGGTTTTTTGTATTTCCATACAAATTGTGAAATTATTTGTTCTAGTTCTGTGAAAAATACCGCTGGTAGCTTGATAGGGNATCCATTTTGAGTTTATTTTTGTGTGTGGTGTTAGAAAGTGATCTAGTTTCATTTTTTTACAAGTGGTTGACCAGTTTTCCCAGCACCACTTATTAAAGAGATTGTCTTTACTCCATTGTATATTCTTGCCTCCTTTGTCGAAGATAAGGTGTCCATAGGTGTGTGGATTTATCTCTGGGCTTTCTATTTTGTTCCACTGATCTATATTTCTGTCTTTGTGCCAGTACCATACTGTCTTAATGACTGTGGCTTTGTAGTAGAGCCTGAAGTCAGGCAAGTTGATTCCTCCAGTTCCATTCTTCTTTCTCAAGATTGCTTTGGCTATTCGAGGTTTTTTGTATTTCCATACAAATCTTGAAATTATTTGTTCTAGTTCTGTGAAAAATACCGCTGGTAGCTTGATAGGGATTGCATTGAATCTATAGATTGCTTTGGGTAGTATACTCATTTTCACTATATTGAGTCTTCCAATCCATGAGCAGGGTATATTTCTCCATCTATTAGTGTCCTCTTTGATTTTTTTTATCAATGTTTTATAGTTTTCGATGTATAGGTCTTTAGTTTCTTTTGTTTATTTCTTTTGTTTAGTTTCTTTAGTTTATTTTGGATGTGAACTAAGATCCTACATGCCATGTGGTGTGACCAAGAGAAAAAAAAATTGCAATTTGGGATGTGCAACTATAGCAAAATATATGCAAATTTCTGTAAAAAAATTATGAAAAACAAAAGATACCAATAGAATTGTAATATATCTTGCTTATTTCACAGCATTCTTAAAGAAGCCTTAAAATTATATTTTGTAATTACTTTTATTTCCTAGATCAGCAAACTGATTAATAATAAACAGCCTAGGAAAACACAGAAAATGATAGAGACAGGCCATGAATCTTAGTATGACTCCAAAATCATGATTTTTCCACAAATTCATAATAAAAGATTATACCCATGTATATATATTCTACTGATTAACAGACATGTGAAAGACATTTGATAAGATATGTGAAAGACATGTCAAAGTAATTTAAAGAAAAAGTATAGTCTTTTCAGCATATTATGCTAAAACAATTACACATCCACTTGTAAAATATAAATATCAGCACTTACTTCACACTTATATAAGAAATAACTTTAGATGTATCATAAACTTAAACATGTAAAAGTTAAAGCTATAAAATTTCTAGAAGAAATAACAGGAGGAGACATTGTGACTTTTAATTAGGCAAAAATGTGTTAAATAGGACAGAAACAGTATAACCCAGGAAATAAAAGGCCAAATAAATTGAACATCATCAAAATTTAAACCTTTTGCTCCACGAAGACACTATTAGAGAGTGAAATGACAGGCTACAGGCTAGAAGAAAATATGACCCAAATTCCTTTGTAGTAAAGTCATATTTAGATAATATATAAATACTCTTAGAAATTAATAATAAGATAACCCACTATTTAAAATGGACAAAAGATTTAAACAGACATGCCATGAAGAAGACATGTGACTGGCAATGGTTAACAACGTATATTATTAGAAAAATACACGTTTAAATCACAATGACATCATTACATATCTACTAGATATCTAAAGTTAAACACACACACACACACTACTAAGTTTGATTAGTATGTGATGCAACTGGAACCCTCATACATTATTTGTCATAATGCAAAATGGTACTTTAAAGATAGTTGGCATTTCTACATAGTATTAAATATTTATACCTGATAATCCAGTAGTCCCACTCAGCATTATTACCCAAGAAAAATGGAAACATTTTCCACACACAGATTTGTGTGTGACTATTTGTATAAACTTATTCATAATAGTCAATATTGGAATCAAGGCAAAGATCCATCTCTTAGTAACTATATAAGCAAATTGCAGTATAGCCATATGGCTATATGTCAATGGCTGCTTAGCCATTAAAACGAATGAACTGTTGATACATGAAACAGTATGGATGGATCTCAAAGGCATTATACCAGAAAACACATACTGTATGATTCCATTTAAATGAAATTCTGAAAAAGACAAAAGTATAGATTAAAAAAATAGATTATTGGTCACCAGGCATTGGGGGTAGAAGATGATAGAATTCAGTACAAATAAGCATGAAGGAACTTTTTCGGTAGTGGGAATGTTCTGTATCTTGATGGTAGTGTTGATTGAATGACAGTCTGTCTTTAACAAAGTTCACCAGTGGCACACTCAAAAGGAGAATTTTACTATATATAAATTACCTTTCAGAAACCTGATTAATAAAAAAAGGTATTGATAAGTGCAAAAAAAAAAATTTCAGAGGAAGAAAGAAATGTAGGGAATGAAATAATCCACAAAGACTCTCTTGTGTGAAAAATGAGAGAGATTTCCAGTGGGGAATGAGTGTGAGGAAAAGAACACAGATCACTGTTTACAGAAGAATGAGATGATTCATATGTTTGTTTGAACCTTTCCTCCTGGGGAAGTTAAGGGGCCCAGCTTCTTTGTTCAGTGAGGTTTGAGTTTCTAAGAGCCAAAAAAATGGGCACAACTCTAAAAGTAGAATTAACCTAACTCTCAAGCTGGAAATCAAATCACAAGGAAAACCTTCAAAGCAGTATCCAAGTTGGCACATAGTCAAGAACTGATGGTATGAACAAAGCATCAGTGTTCTGATCTTCAGACTCTGACTAAAGTCAAAGTACAAGAAACTGGACAGCAATCAGGGGAAAAAAACGGCTGTGAAGTTTACAAAGGTGATTAGGAAGCTAGATTTGGAGACACTCAGACAGGGTCTGTGGGCATCCAGAATTCAAGTATTTTTATAGGCCCTGGCAGTCTTGCTCAGTTGTAAAAAAGCAATGGTTGGTAACATTAAGCTGGTTCAGGAGACAGTTCAAAATAGAGAGGAATGAGAGACACAATCACAGATGTAATTTGTCAAATCTACTTCTGTCTCCATTCTACTGAATTCAAATAATACTGAATGTAGGATGCTATTGTGATAATGCATGATTTGACATTATAATATTTTATGAATATTCAAGACAGCTTTCCAGGAGTTTCTCTTTCTTGCATCTTATAATAATAATTGTTTGCACATATTCAGCAAAGTGAGAGATTTTGTGAGGCAATCAGTGACATGGAGAGTGAAAAAGTAGTTGGCTTGAGCTATGCTAACTTGGCACTAAATTTTATTTCTTAAGTTTAAAGATTGATGCTAAGATGATTAAATGGTGAGTGCCAAAGGGTGTTTCTCAGTTGCTTCCTGGAAGTACTGCTGGCTGCTTCACTCCCTTGCTTTTCAGGGCAACTGCATGAATCTACTATATTATTAAATTTTAATGCATTCAGTAAATATTTATTAAATATTGACTATATTCCTGAGGCTATTTTATTCTCTGAGGGACAGGGTCACACTGATGCAGTGTGGTAGGATTTAAAGCTTCAAAACGCAAAAATGAATAGGGTACCATACCTACCTTCAAATTCTCACAATAAAATGCGTAAAGAAGATATATAGCTGTTAAATGTACTGGAATCTTCCCTGTGCCCCAAGGATAGGTATGAGGTCATGAGCCATCTATTAGTGACATAATAAACTTATTGCTGTACAATATACTATTAAAATATGGGATACTCATAATATTCCTACAATATTTTACATTTTTTTAACCAATAAAATTTACAGTTAGATTCTAAAAGAATTAGACTATATGAGAATGAACTTCTAAAAATTATTTATTCAATGTATAAATGCACATCAAACCAGTCCTTAGTTTCATTTATCTTTCCTATTGACATTTTAAAAATTTATTGTCATTTCCTTCTGCTCTAATTTTTGTTATTTCCTTCTTTCTTTTAACTTAGAGCTTTGCTTATTTTTTTGTTTGTTTCTTAAGTTTCAAAGCTAGATTGTTTGAGACTATTCTTTCTTCAGGTAGGCATTGGTCACAATGAACTTACTTTTTAGAACTACCTTTGTTGCATCTTAAAAATCTTGGTGTATTACTTTTCTACTTTTGTTTGTCTCAAGATATTTTTTATTTCTTTTTTGATTTATTCTTTGACTCATTGGTTATTCAGTAGCCTGTTGTTAAATCTCTACATATCTGTGGATTTTCCAGTTTTTTTTCATGTAATTAATTTCCAGTTTCACACTATTGTGTTTGGAAAAAATGCCTGATATGATTTCAACCCTCTTAAACTTAAGACTTGTTTTGTGATCAAACCATGTGATTTATCTTGGAAAAGGTTCCACATGCAATGGAAAAGAATGTGTATTCTGTTGCTTTTGGATGGAATGTCCTGTAAGTATTTGTTAAGTCTATCTTTTCTAATATGCTGTTTAAGGCTGATGTTTCCTTATTGATTTTCTATATATATGATATATCCATTGACATAAGTGGGTTACTAGAGTCCTCTACTATTATTGTACTGTTGTGTATTACTCCCTTTAGTTTTTTTAACATTTGTTTGTATATTTAGTTGTTCCTGTCTTCAGTCAGTTCAGTCACTCAGTCGTGTCTGATTCTGCGACTCCATGGACTGCAGCACGCCAGGCCTCTCTGTCCATCACGAACTCCTGGAGCTTGTTTAAACTCATATCCATTGAGTCTGTGATGCCATCCAACCACCTCATCCTCTGTCATCCTCTTCTCTTTCTGCTTTCAGTCTTTCCAAGAATCAGGGTCTTTTCCAGTAAGTCAGTTCTTTGCATCAGGTGGCCAAATTATTAGAGTTTCAGCTTCAGCATCAGTATTTCCAATCACTATTTAGGATTGATTTCCTTTAGGATTGACTGGTTGGATCTCCTTGCAGTCCAAGGAACTCTCAAGAATCTTCTCCAACACCACATTTCAAAAGCATCAATTCCTTGGTGAACAGCTTTCTTGATAGTCCAACTCTCACATCCATACATGACTACTGGAAAAACCATAGCTTTGCCTAGACAGATCTTTGTCATCAAGGTAATGTCTCTGCTTTTTAATATGCTGTCTAGGTTGGTCATAGCTTTTCTTCCAAGGAACAAGCATCTTTTAATTTCATGGTTGCAGTCACCATCTGCAGTGATTTTGGAGCCCAAGAAAATAAAGTCTGTCACTGTTTTCACTGTTTCCCCATCTATTTGTCATGAAGTGATGAGACCAGATGCCATGATCTTAGTTTTTTGAATGTTGAGTTTTAAGCTAACTTTTTTGCTCTTCTCTTTCACTTTCATCAAGAGACTTTTCACTTTCTGCCACAAGGGTGCTGTCATTTGCATATGAATGTTATTGATATTTCTCCCAGCAATCTTGATTCCAGCTTGTGCTTTACTGAGACCAGCATTTCACATGATGTACTCTGCCTATAAGTAAAATAAGCAGGGTGACAATATACAGCCCTGGCATACTCCTTTCCCAATTGTGACTTTTTTCATTGTTTCATGTCTAGTTCTAACTGTTGCTTCTTGACCGGCTTACAGTTTTTTCAAGTTTCATATCTTAGGTGGAAAAATATTTATAAATGTTATATCCTCTTGTTGGGTTGAATTCGTTGTCATTATACCATGTCTTCCTTTGTCTCTTACTACAGTCTTCATTTTAAAGTTCATCTTTTCTGATGTTAGTATATCTTTTCCAAGTTTCTTTTGGTTTCCATTTGTATAGGATATTTCTTTCTAATCCTTCACTTTCTGTCTGTTTGAGCCCTTATAGCTAAAGAGCTTCTCTTATAGTCAGCATATAGATGAATATTGTTTCTTTCAATCCATTCAGCCACTCTATGTCTTTTGATTAGAGAATTCAATTTAAATTTAAAGTAATTGTTGATAGATATTGCTATTTTGTTAATAGTTTTCTAGCTATTTTATAGTTCTATCTGTATCTTTACTCTCTTTTTCTCTTCCTTTGTGGTTTGATGCCTTCCTTTAGTGATGTCTTTAGATTCCTTTATCTTTTGTATATTTACTATAGGTATTTGCTCTGTGGTTACCCTGAGACTTAGATATAAGAACTTATATCTGTAACAGTCTCTTTTAAGTTCATAACAAAA
Organism: Neotragus pygmaeus; assembly: GCA_006410875.1. Taxonomy (NCBI): domain Eukaryota; kingdom Metazoa; phylum Chordata; class Mammalia; order Artiodactyla; family Bovidae; genus Neotragus; species Neotragus pygmaeus. The sequence goes on along the minus strand of SJYV01037445.1, from coordinate 965,624 downwards.
TTAACTTTTTAAAGTTAAAAATGCTTATTCTCTCTCTTTTTGCTTTATGTATTTAATATCCTATTTTGTGTTTTTATCTTGTGTATTACTTAAGTAATTATTGTAATGATAGTTATTTTTCTTACTTTTATATTTTAACCTTCAAACTAGCTGTATAAATAATTTCTTCACTATCTTAAAAATAAATTTACTTTTCCAGTGAGATTTATTCTTTCATATGTGTTGTTACTAATTAGCACCTCTTTCTTTTCATCGTAAAGAAGTCCCTTTAACATTTCTTGTAAGACTGGTTTAATGGTGAAGTACTTTAGCTTTTGCTTGGAAAACTCTATCTCTCCTTAAATTCTGAATGATAACGATGCTGGGTAGATTATTTTTTATTTCAGCACTTTGAATATATCATGCCACACCCTTCTGGCCCTCAAAGATTGTGTCGAAAAATCTAATAGTCTTGTGGGGGTTCCCTTGTATGTAACAAATTGTTTTTCTCTTGCTAAGTTTAATGTTCTTTCCCTGTCTTTAACTTTTGACATTTTAGTTATAACATGCGTTGGTGTGAGTCTCTTTGGGTTTATCTTATTTGGAAATTTCTGGTCTTCCTGGAACTAAGAAATGGTTCTTTGAAAAGATAAACAAAATTGATGAGTTTTTAACTACACTCACCAAGAAAAAAAAAAATAGAGAGAGGATTCAAATAAATAAAAATCAAAAGATGAAAGAAGAGTATTAAAATTGATAACACAGAAATACAAAGAATCATAAGGGACTGCTGTGAACAATGATACACTAAAAAACTGAACAATCTAAAAGAAATGTGTAAGTTTCCAGAAGCATACAACCTATAAACCTAAATCATGATGAAACAGAAAAATCTGAACAGACTGATTACTGGTAAGGAGATTAATTCAGTAATCAAAAACCTCCCCTCAAAATAGTCCAGGACCAGATGGCTTCCTTAGTGAATTCTACCTAAGGTTCAAAGAAGAATTATTATCAGTCTTTCTCAAACTCTTCCAAAAATTAAAAGAAAGGAGAACTCTTCCAAATAAGCTTACACTTTATAAAGCCATTATACTGATACTAAACCTGGAAAGAATGCAGAAAGACAAAGATAGATAGAGATTGGAGGAGGGGGATTACACATCAATGTTCCTGATAAATATAAATGTGAAATTCATCAACAAAATATTAACAAACTGAATTCAGATCATGGTACATAGACCATGATCAAATAGGACTTATTTCAGTGTTGTGAGGATGTTTCAACATCTGCAAATCAGTTAATGTGATACACCACATTAACAAAATAAAGAATAAAAATCATATGACCATATCAACAGATACAGAAAAACATTTGACAAATTCAACATCCATTTATGATAAAAAAAAAAAAAAAACCCTTAATGAAGTGTCTACTTTAAAAATGCGCAGAATATCTGAACAGACAGTTTCTGAAGAAGACATACAGATGACCAACAGGAACATAAAAAGATAGTCAACATCATTAATCATTATGGAAATGTAAGTTAAAACCACAATGAGGTATCACCTCATACCTGTTAGAATGCATGTTATCAAAAAGACAAGAAATAATGAGTGTAGGTGAGGACATGGAGAAAGAGGGAATCCTTGTGCATTGTTGCTGGGAATGTGAATTAGTGCAACTATGATAGAAAACTGTGTGGAGATTTCCTCAAAAAATTAAAAATAGAACTTCTGAGTATTTATTTAAAGTAAATGAAAATATTAATTTGAAATGATATATATACCCCCATGTTCATTACAGCATTATTTACAACAGCCAGGATATGGAAACAACCTAGGTGTCCATAAATGAATGAACAAAGAAATTTGCAAACTTTAAAATATGTAAAATAGAAGCCCAAGCTTGAATCGAGATTGCCAGGAGAAATATCAATAACCTCAGATATGCAGATGACACCACACTTATGGCAGAAAAGGCAGAACTAGAGAGCCTCTTGATTAAAGTGAAAGAGGAGAGTAAAAAAGTTGACTTAAAACTCAACATTCAGAAAACTAAGATCATGACATCTAGTTCCATCACTTCATAAGAAATAGATGAGGAAACAGTGGAAACAGTGTCAGACTTTATTTGGTGGGGCTCCAAAAATCACTGCAGATGGTGACTGCAGCCATGAAATTAAAAGACACTTGCTCCTTGGAAGAAAAGTTATGACCAACCTAGACAGCATATTAAAAAGCTGAGACATTACTTTGCCAACAAAGGTCCATCTAGTCAAAGCTGTGGTTTTTCCAGTGGTCATGTATGGGTATGAGAGTTGGATTATAAAGAAAACTGAGCTCTGAAGAATTGATGCTTTTGAACTGTGGTATTGGAGAAGACTTTGAGAGTCCCTTGAACTGCAAGGAGATCCAACCAATCAATCCTAAAGGAAATCAGTCCTGAATATTCATTGGAAGGACTGATGTTGAAGCTGAAATTCCAATACTTTGGACACCTGATGCAAAGAACTGACTCATTTGAAAAGACCCTGATGCTAGGAAAGATTGAATGTGGGAGGAGAAGGGGATGACAGAGGATGAGACAGTTGGATGCTCATCACTGACTCAATGAATTAGAGTTTGAACGAAGTCCGAGAGTTGGTGATGAACAGGGAGGTCTGGCATGCTGCAGTCCATCGGGTTGTAAAGAGTCAGACACAGCTGAGCAACTGAACTGAACTGAACTGATAAGAAATGAAATCTGCCATTAGCTCCAACATGGATGGACCTTGTGGGCATCATGATAAGTGAATTAAATCAGAGAAAGGCAAATACTGTATGATCTCTTATATGCAGAATGTTAAAAAAGCAAAACAAAAAACCAACAAACAAGAGCTGGTAATCCCAAGCTCACAGATAAAGAGACCAGATTGTTAGCTGCAAGATGTGGAGGTGGGTGGTGGGGAAAATGAGTGAAGTGTTTTTCGTTTTTGTTTTAGTTTACATAAATGGCATAAAAATGAATAAAACATAATATGTAAAAACTTAGTGCCAAGAATTCTAAGGGACAAAAATATGAATAAAATAAATATGAATCAGTCTCAAGGACTAAGAATTCTTTTCTTCAACCAGTATCTATTAGTTAATTTCCTGCCATGTTTTCAGTTTTTTTACTGGAAGACATTTCTTTCATAATCTTATGTAGTATAAGATTACATAGTATAAAATGCAGGCCACACATTTTTTTTCAAGTGGACTGTTATGGAAGTATTTGTTACTGTTAGAGCCCTAAAAGCATTATATATTGTGAAAAGATGAACAAAAGTAAAACAATATTTGGAAGTAATAAGAATTTAATTCCTATTTTAAAACGTTTTAACATTTAAATGGCTTATATTTAGTTTAATTCAACTAACAAGATTGTACTTTTACTATATGTAAAATATTAGGGAAGGGCTCTCAGACATTCAAATGTGAAGAGAGGATTCACAATTTTATTATTTGTTGATAAAGTGAGAAAAAGAGACACATTTTCGTTAAAAGATAAGATGTGATGTTTCTATAACATATATACAGGTAGTCTGAAAGTAGTTAAGATATCAAATAAAGATATCAAAAAGTAGTTAAGATATCAAATCACAGATAAAATGATTTATGACACAAAAGAAAAAAATAGAGAAAAAATTTTGTTTTGCTGCTGGTTTGCTGCTGTGTGTGGCTATGTGTATACATGATGAATGTAGATTCACTGGAAGTGTTTCTTTTCCTTACAAAGCCAAGGAGGTTAATAAAATCCATCCTTTTAGCAAAGGTCCAAAAGTTTGTGAGTATTTGCTGATAGATGTAGGTAACAATTTTGTAGAGAATGCTATAGAAGCAAATAAAGAGTTGTATTTTCAACGTTATATAGATTAAAAGTCAAGATAAAGTTTACATGCACTATGGAAAGATACAAGTATGAAAAGATTTGGCAAGTGTATTAGATGTTATATAAACAAGTAATAGTTCCAATAAAGAAAGGTATAGAATATGGCAACAAACAAGAAACAACAAATAAATAAGCGAAAGCACCCTGAGGGAGTGAGGAAAATTTAAGAAAGCAGTCAGTACAATAGGAGCATAAGGCACAAACTTTAAGCAACAAAAATGCATAAAACTAGATCACAGGAAAATACTTATTTTCAGACTCTCATCGTACCCTTCAAGTTCAGGTGGAAAATTATGCAGCTGAGAGAGACGAAAAAGTGGACTGCTCAGGGACCATTCAGGAAAACACAGATCATACCTGGGAGTTTGCTGGAAGAAATTTAATACAGAAAAGCAGTTGTAAAAGAATTTAAAAAGTTATAAAGTCAGAAGACAGTGAAACACACCAGAGTGAACAATTGCAGAGAGCCAGTAACATTCCCTGTGCTGGAGACTTAAATAGGGACATCCAGTAAAAGCTAGAATCGCGGGGGAGACACGGCCACAGTTGGAACTGCTGCTTAAAGCTAAAAAAAAAAAACAAGAAAGAGTACCCTGGATTGTCTCTTCCTCCTAGACTCCAATTTAGCGCTAACACTTCCATTTGTTAATAAAACAATCCAGAAATGCAGTTTGCAGAGAACAGACTTCCATAACATAGAGCAAAGCAAGGAAAGAGTGAGGAATGGATCTCAGAGCAGAGAGAAGCAGGAACATCCCAGAGACCAAAGAAACAAACCAAGACACAGAAGGATCAGCAGTACAAACAACGAGTCTCTTTGGCCTTGTGGGGGAATCAACCAGAGGGAGAAAAGATTAGCGTATAGAACTGAATAAAGTGAAGTCGTCAGGGTACAAAATCTAGACGGTATGTACAAATCAACCGTTACTTAAAGAATAAACCAGCCTAGTTGAAATGAATATAGATGGGAATCAATAAGAAAAACTAGAAGAAAAACCATGAATGCTCAATTAAACAAGCCTGGTAAGGAGATAGTATAGGGATGCACAAGTCAAATTTTGAAAAGGCCACTAAGGATTAACTTAAAAATGGGATGTAAATAGAAAATCAGATGTGTTCACCTAAAGACTCATTCATATAGGAGACAAGGCATGAGAGCGATCAACTCTTTCTAAACCTAGTTTGCTGTTGAAGTATTAATTTTTCATATCTCAGCAGGTGAGGCTTTTTCTGGATCAGGGTTCGGCAGTGTGGGGAGCAGGTACATTGCACCCCTTGCTTGGTGGTTCTCAGTAAAAAGGAACTGGTTTGTATTTCCCTAATCATTAGCATTCAGGTATGACCTAAATCAAATCCCTTATGATTATACAGTGGAAGTGAGAAATAGATTTAAGGGCCTAGATCTAATAGATTGCCTGATGAACTATGGAATGACGTTCGTGACATTGTACAGGAGTCAGGGATCAAGGCCATCCCCATAGAAAAGAAATGCAAAAAAGCAAAATGGCTGTCTGGGGAGGCCTTACAAATAGCTGTGAAAAGAAGAGAAGTGAAAAGCAAAGGAGAAAAGGAAAGATACAGGCATCTGAATGCAGAGTTCCAAAGAATAGCGAGAAGAGGTAAGAAAACCTTCTTCAGTGATCAATGCAAAGAAATAGAGGAAAAGAACAGAATGGGAAAGACTAGAGATCTCTTCAAGAAAATTAGAGATACCAAGGGAATATTTCATGCCAAGATGGGCTTGATAAAGGACAGAAATGGTCTGGACTTAACAGAAGCAGAAGATATTAAGAAGAGGTGGCAAGAATACACAGAAGAACTGTACAAAAAAGATCTTCATGACCCAGATAATCATGATGACGATGTGATCACTAATCTAGAGCCAGACATCTTGGAATGTGAAGTCAAGCGGGCCTTAGAAAGCATCACTACAAACAAAGCTAGTGGAGGTGATGGAATTCCAATTGAGCTGTTTCAAATCCTGAAAGATGATGCTGTGAGAGTGCTGCACTCAATAGGCCANTAGCTTTGTTGGTAGTGATGCTTTCTAAGGCCCACTTGACTTCACATTCCAAGATGTCTGGCTCTAGATTAGTGATCACAGCATCATGATTATCTGGGTTGTGAAGATCTTTTTTGTACAGTTCTTCTGTGTTCTTCTTCTTAGGATGAACTTCTTCTAAGTTCTTCTTAGGATGAGACCAAAAAAAAGAAAAAGATTATGTCATTGAAAAACACCTTCCACTGCAGGAATGGTGGACAGAGAGGATGTTCCAAGGACAGGTCAGGGGACAAGAAGGCTCCAATTGCTGGACTCTAGCTTGTGGGTCAACTGGAGATCACATGTCCTCCATGACTTTTGGCAACATCCTCCTTATTGTCTCATTCTTCTTTCTGTTCTTTACCTTGCTCACACACACCAAAATAAGCTATTTAGTTTCTGCTACTAGTTTTTTCCCCATAATTCAAACTTTTTTTGATGTTTTCTGATGCTCTGGCCTTGCTCACACTGGTCCCTTTTTTGACCTCTCCTCCCCAACTTCTCCATGTGGCCAGTGCTTCTTGTTACTTAAGATCCAGTATTACCTCTTCTATTGAGATATCTTTGACCTTTACAGGGAGAGCTGCACCCAATGCACTTTGTTCTTTCCTCTTTGTCACAACACTTAACACATGGTAGTATTTTATGTGTTACTGCTCCCACAGAGCTTCTATCACTGACACATGTAAGTCTAGGGTTTTGAAGATTAAAAAGTGAAGCTTTATTCACTCTCATATTTGGGTCTTGGCACATATAAAACTGCTACAGATGCGCTTGTTTTGAAATCTGTCCATTTTGAGGTTTACATGTGGCAACTCTTTAGCCTGGACAAAGTGATCTTACAAAGCAAGGTCCTCTATTTAACATAACTTCTCCTCTCTAGCATTAAATGTAGTCAAGGAATGGTTAGTTTAATACACATATAATATTGGACAGAAATCTGCTGCAACAATTTAAATATTTAATCTAACCTGTTACACACACACACACACACACACCCTGGATTATACAATTTAACAAGGAAAATTGTTGTTGAACTTGATAATGATTACCACTATTAAGAATGGAAATTTTTTAACCATAAAGAGCTTTTCCCATTAGCAAATGCTTCCCATAGCACCCCACCTGCCGCATTCACTCCTGCCCAGTTATAAGCTAGTTTATGCTCCATTTCCAAAGTGTCTTCTGCTACTCCTGCTGACCATGGAAATTGAATCAGAAATAGATATCTGGTCACTGCTGGGAAGATTGTCTCTCTTCATGTACTCACAGTCTCATACAATCTCTACTCAGTTTTTGAGCGGTCAAGGTGGTCTGAAGATAGGGTTTTCAAAGAAATAGAAGAGTGAGCAGACAAACAGAGATGGGGAGCTTGCTTTTCTAGAAAAGCAATCCAAGTGACTTACATTTCTCATATTAGAGTTTCTGGTCCTGAGCCCTCACATAATGCTGTTGAAATACTGACTAGTGGTTCTAAGAAATATTTTGTTGTATTTCTGTCAAGACTCCTTGTTTCTTTTTTTTAAGCAGCTTTATTTTTATTTTATTATTTACTTATTTATTTGCCCTGGCATGCAGGATCCTAATTCTTTGACCAGGGATTGAACCCATTCCCCCTGCACTGAGAGCATGGAATCTTAACCACCGGATGGCCAGGGAAGTTCCAAGGCTCCTTGTTTTTGATTTCTTTTTTTAATTAGAATTGAATAGGCTGTCATTATTATGACACAAATACCTGACTTAATCACTTACTTCCATGTGACAGTCAATATTGTTTTCTCAGTTTGAAATACTCATATGCCCCAAACTTGCTAAATTTCTTCAAGGCTGAGTCCAAGTTCCACCTTGTCTCTGAATTTTTGCCATTCTACAGACATATTTTTTGCATTCAACTTTAAATTGTCTTACCTTTTTTGTCCATTCCTTCCTTCCTTTTTCAACACAAATTGTTTAGGACCTACTACCTTTCCTAGTAGCTTAGCTGGTAAAGAATCTGCCTGCAATGCAGGAGGCCTGGGTTCAATCCCTGGGTTGGGAAGATCCCCTGGAGANCCTTCCTTCCTTTTTCAACACAAATTGTTTAGGACCTACTACCTTTCCTAGTAGCTTAGCTGGTAAAGAATCTGCCTGCAATGCAGGAGGCCTGGGTTCAATCCCTGGGTTGGGAAGATCCCCTGGAGAATGAAACGGCTACCTACTCCAGTATTCTGGCCTTGAGAATTCCATGGATCGTATATGGGGTTGCAAAGAGTTGTACACGACTGAGCGACTTTCACACTTCACTTCTGTATTGGAGTTGGTGCTGAAATAAATGCTTGTCTCCAGAATGTTCACAACTTTTTGCAAGAGACTTATGGCAACAAAATGAGAACAGAATGAGTAGAATAGAAGCATAAGTTTGCAGAGAGCACCATGAAAGCAAAGAAAAGAGACAGCAGAATTCTACATTGCAGAGGGGAAGAATGGGCTTCTTTTTTAGAGTAGTCAGTTACTTATCATGTCTCTCCCAGACGATTTCAAGTAAGCGGAGGCGTTTAAGTATTCACTACTGTAAGCAAAACCATCTCTAAATACCATCTAGTATCTAGAAGAGTATTTCTGTTAGATAAAATTCCTTGGGAAGGCACAACTGGCCAGAGGAAAAAAGCTGAGTGGTGACAGAAGATTGCAGTGGAGACCTTGCTCATCACCCAAGATTTGAAATGAGCTTCAGAGTTACACCACTTTGAGGCAAAAGAAGGAAGCCATTATATTCTTGCCTGGCCAGCCTGAGGGCCTGCAAACTTGGGCAAACTTCCTTCAATTGAGACAATTCTCAGAGTAATCAGCTATGAGTTGACAGCAGCCAATACTCACAGCAACTAGGCAGTAAGTACCTCATGCTAAGGGGAGATCCGGATGTCATAACATAGCATCTTCCACAGCACCCTGCAAATGATAGCTGATCAGTAACTTTTAAAAGTGCAGTTTAATATATGAGCTTTCACTATTCTAAAATTTTATTGTTTTAATACAAGTGTGCATGTTCTTAGTTGAACATTGAATTTTTGTTATTTTTCTGAACCTTAGCTCTAAGCTCATTGGACATTTATAATTGACTTGTAGAGAGCGAAGTTCCCCAGGGTGAGGGAAAGATTCATATCCACTTCATACATCTTGCTAGTCAATGGACAAGGCCTCCCTGCCTGAATCACTCAGCAATTGGAATTTTAATCAAGTCATGGTCCCAAAGAAATCAGTCATGATTGAGACATCCAGTTGGCTGGCAATAAAGATAACAGTTAAGGGGAAGTGGTGTTACATGCTAAGAAGTTGGGAGTTCCTTGGAGTTAGGGCCAAGTTAGATGGGATGATATCTCTTTCAAAAATCTAAATCAAAGAGATTTTTCTTTGCTGAAGGCAATTTAATCAAAACAAAATAAGAAAAGCAGCCAATGACTTGGTTGAGTAAGAAAATATATAGTACTTTGTAATCTATGCCACATGAGCTAGCTTAATTAATTCTGTTGAAATGGTCTAGATCCTCTTCTTTTGGAAGAAGACCCCAAAGCTCTGAGTAAATGTCAGCCTTGGTCAGCACAGAAGCAGATATATGTTGCACAAAATTGGCCGAGGTAGAGCAAAGTGAGCACTGATTTTCAGTTGTCCAGATGAATATATACTGAATATAACCTCAAAGCTATTTGACAAAGTTGGCTGACAGTTGATTTGGTTTCTAAACTCTGAAACTCCTGAAGAACTCCACCAGGAGAATACTCTTTTACATGAGGGTGGGGCAATCTGACCCTGGGAGGTTAGACAGCTGTGTGCTGGTTTTCATTGCATTACATGTGGCAATAGGGAAAGGGGGATTTGTAGAGAAGCTAATTACGAATTATTTGGAGGAATCTTGGGTGGCTTGGCTATTTCCATCATTGCTTTAACTTCCTCTATACATTGCAGATTTATTCCTTTCTACCTCCCTGCAAGGTAGGAAAGTGAAGTTGCTCAGTCGTGTCTGACTCTTTGCGACCCTATGGACTGTAGCCTCCTGGACTGGAGGCTCCTCTGTCCATGGGATTTTCTGGGCAAAGGTACTGGAGTGGGTTGCCATTTCCTTCTCCAGAGGANGAAAGTGAAGTTGCTCAGTCGTGTCTGACTCTTTGCGACCCTATGGACTGTAGCCTCCTGGACTGGAGGCTCCTCTGTCCATGGGATTTTCTGGGCAAAGGTACTGGAGTGGGTTGCCATTTCCTTCTCCAGAGGATCTTCCTGACCCAGGGATGGAACCCAGGTCTCCTGCATTTCAGGCAGATGCTTTACCTCTGAGCCACTAGGGAAGCTCTTCAAGGTAGGATGATCCTTCAAAGCAGATTTGGCAAATCGGTAAGAGTTTAGGCTATTTACTCCTGGTTTCCAGAAATAACTGAATATTAGATCCTGAACGTCCCTCTCTTTTTCTTTTTCTCCCTCTTTCTCCCTCTTTAATATTCCCTCCTCTCTTATTTTTTCCTAAAATACATAGATCGTCATGTAATTGTAAGCTAATTAGATCACAGATTTGGAAACCACACAGAGATTATTTAATTTCACTCGTGTGATGCAAAGAACCCCTCCTCAATATCTTCTAAAAGATTTATCAACTCCAATATAAAGACTTACAGTGAATCATCTCATTTCATTGCATCTGGAGGCAGCCTGCCCCATGTGATCAATCTTTTACTGAGCACCTGTGATAAGTCAACTTCCCAATAATGCATCAACTTTTAGCAAAGGAGAAAAGGAAAGATATAAGCATCTGAATACAGAGTTTCAAAGAATAGCAAGAAGAGATAAGAAAGCCTTCTTCAGTGATCAGTGCAAAGAAATAGAGGAAAAGAACAGAATGGGAAAGACTAGAGATCTCTTTAAGAAAATCAGAGATACCAAGGGAACATTTCATGCAAAGATGGGCTCGATAAAGGACAGAAATGGTCTGGACCTAACAGAAGCAGAAGATTGTAAGAAGAGGTGGCAAGAAAACACAGAAGAACTGTACAAAAAAGATCTTAACGACCCAGATGATCATGATGATGTGATCACTAATCTATAGCCAGACATCTTGGAATGTGAAGTCAAGTGGGCCTTAGAAAGCATCACTATGAACAAAGCTAGTGGAGGTGATGGAATTCCAGTGGAGCTTTTTCAAATCCTGAAAGATGTTGCTGTGAAAGTGCTGCACTCGATATGCCAGCAAATTTGGAAAACTCACCAGTGGCCACAGGACTGGAAAAGCTCAGTTTTCATTCCAATTCCAAAGAAAGGCAATGCCAAAGAATGCTCAAACTACCACACAATTGCACTCATCTCACACGCTAGTAAAGTAATGCCCCAAATTCTCCAAGCCAGGCTTCAGCAATACGTGAACCGTGAACTCCCTGATGTTCA